>SNQJ01S0010376.1:113705-163844 GCA_010110895.2 Picea sitchensis | reverse complement strand
GCCTTCATATCTTCCCAAGATCTAATGTTGTATTCTCCTAAACTCATGAACCAACGTAATGCAGAATCTTTCAAGGTGGCAGGAAATAATTTCAGTTTATGTGCATCCTGGAGATAGTTATAACTCCTGCACAGGATGTCGAACTCAAAAAGAAAGGCATCTGGGTCCTCACTATTTTTCCCATGGAAGGTTGGTAATGCTGAAAGTGGGATATTTTTCATATTGACATCCTGGACTAAATCCAAAATAGGAAACCCAAAGGTGATTTCTGGTGTTAAATCATTTTCTGCTTGTTCTTCACCTTCATTTTCAATATGAAGTTCCCCATGTAAGTCTCTCCCTCTTTCTCCCATGGTAAAAGGATTACCAATAATTGTATATGCAATTCGATCTTTCTTTGGTGAGGGTGTGAAATCCCACCTTTCTGGATTCTTTTTGTTAGAAGTGTTATCTCTTATTGGTTCTTTTGAGGATCCTATGGCCTTTGATTCCACAGTTGTAGTTGTTATCTGTGAAACTACAGAGTTAGGGTTCCCGAGAAGAGCTTGTATCTTCTCTGGATCAACTGTGTCATCCAGGGCTGGATCACCAGGGTTTTGAGTTTGTTGATGTATGGTGTTTCCTGGTTCTAGGTTTTGTTCTATGGTTTCCTCAGCCATAATTTCAGTCTCAGTTTCTATTGCTTTTTTGGTGGAGGTTTCTTCTTTTTGTGGTTTTATATTTCTCCTAAATCTACCTCCAGGATCTCTATTTCTCATGAAGTCATGCTAAATGGAAGAAAAAGAAACTAAGATTGAGTTTCAGAGTACCTGTGATAACTGCTATGTCGGTTCTCACCCTTTTGTTTCCACAGCTCCTCTTACTATCAACCTACTAACATACCACACCAAACTAAGTGCATTCTAAAACTAATCAAGACAACTATCTAACTTACCTTTTAAACAGCTCCCCGACAACGGCGCCAAAAATGTCAGGCTGCTATATTAAAGATTTTAATGACCTGAAACACTGAATTGTCAAACCAGGGCAAGTAAACTTAGAGCTGCTACACTGTATGTACGGGTAAGATTCTAATCCCTATCTAAAAACTATCTTAAGAAGAAAACACAAACTCACTCTTAGAAACTGAATCCTAATGACTACCTTGAAACTTATCATTTCCTATTTAATTCATCAACAGAAAACAGTCCTATGCTTAAGTGCTGGTGCTTCTATTTCTACTCTAATGTGATTTCACACAACTATCTAACACTATCTTGAATCATCTAATCATCACTGTTTCTATCTAATCCATGACAGAAAGATTATTTCCTAAAGTTCTTTTAATCTAAACATTGAAAATAAATTTAAGTCTACCCACAGGAAAAAAAAGAAATATCCTACTTACCCTACTGGTACCGAAAGCTTCCTCTAATTCATTTGCAACCTAACTATCCTAACTAAGCAGAGTAACCTAACTATCTAACAAAGCAGAGTAACCTAACTATCCTAACCAAAACAAAGTAAATTCAAACTCTAAGTTACATTCAGATTAAAAACTGGAATCAAAGCAAACCTAGTTCATGCTCTAAACTCTACAGGAATCAACCATGCTTTCAATACTCATCAACGTAGAAGATATTAATATGCTGGAAACGATACAGTTGAAGAATAATCAAGCAAGAATCTGAACAAGTTAATTCCAAAACTCAATAAACTAACATGCATGCAGATACTCAGATACTGAAATGAACTAAATCTAAAACAGAGAAAAGCAGCGACTTGAACCTGTTTGGCAGGCCCAACCAAAAGGTACAATCGCCGAAAGGAAAAACTAGAACTACTCAATCATTCTACGCAAACACTAGCCATGCTTCACGCTCCATTTACTCAGAGAAATAACTCAAATCGTGTGACAGTGAAATAACATAACGCAAAGGTAGATTGTATTCAGAAATGTGTATCATAACATAACATAGCCCAACATGTCTTAGGAGTGTTCTTCTGTTTATATAGATCCTCCTCAAAAGTAGTTTAAAGCAACAATACATTAATTCAAACGGATCCCAGATCCGAAAATAACTCGAAATCAGTTAAAAACGGTCTTCACATCTTCGTGCCACGCAGTGTCACGAAGTGTGAGTCATGAAGTATTACAACTCTGTTCTATAATTTCGCCTTCAATCAGTATATGAGTGGTGACTTCATCTATCATGTAAATCGCACTGTCTCCAACTCTGGCCATAACGCGCAGATCTTTAGCAGATTCGTTGGTATCTCCACGGGGTGCGAGCTGGTACCTGGTACTGGCAAATCCTGTTTCAAATAGAAATAGTACCTAACTCAAGCCACATTAGTTTCAATATTAATTTAAAGTATCAAAATACATAAAAATAACTTGAAACGTAAAAATACCTTGAGTAGCCCCATTGAGTGGTAAAGAGATGTCAACTATGTCAAAACAAGGCCAAAAGGGAGTGGTACTGGGTATGGAAATGGAGGTCTTTGTGATATAATATAGGCAAAAACATGATCAAAACTGGATACCAACACTCAATTCATCACCATGAGAAACAAAAATTGATGGAAAAGATGATAACCCAAAATTTTCAAACTTGTACAACCTGATAATATTATCCGCAATTCTAGTTGCAAGAACATGTTGAGGATCTTTTATATCCTTGATTACAACTTGACAAGGTGAAAAATCTATGGTTTTACCTTCATCTGAATGAGTGATTTGATATACTAATAGAACATTGAAAGAAAGACTTGGAACACATAATACATCATTAAAATGACCATTATCTACCTGAAATGTTGCAGACCCTACAACACTGAGAGATATATCATCACCAACAAATAGTTTCTTGGTTTTATGTTCATTTAAATCATAAAATATGGATTTATCCTACCATATGATAATATGCTCTAGAATCAATAAGCCACTCATAAGAAGAAGAAGTAGAAGTTGCATTGAAGGAGAAACCAAAAGCAGAAAGTGCATGTCTATGAGAAGAAGAATAAGTAGTAGAATCAATACTCATGTTGTGCTTCTTCATTGCTTCTTCTAAAGCTTCCATCTTCTTGAAACATTTGGACTCATCATGACCATCTTTCCCACAAAAGTTGCAATGTCTGTCAGTCTTCTTGCTTTTATATTTTGCTCCTTTTTCACCATTAGGAGCAGAAGTTGAAGCTGGCTGAGAGGGTTTGGGACCCTTGTTTTTCTTGTTATTATGGCGAGGATTTTTCTTCTTGGGATTCTTGGATTTATCTTTTTGTTGGGATACTAAAGATTTGTTGGAGGTATCTATAGTGCTAACCTGTTGGCACCAGACCGAAGGGGAAAGAAGAATGATCATGGGAAATAAAGCATGCATAAAAATGAAGTAACAACTGGAAAAAGAACAGAACGCACGCATGCAATAAAGCGTGCACAAAGGAAAGTGACAGCTGGAGGAAGAACAAAAAACTCATGGGAGAAAGACCTAACGTAAGAAGGGTTAGGGTTTTGGTAATATTATGTAAAAGGCTGAAGAGCCTGAAATGTATAAATATAGATATGAAAGTATCATAGGGGGTTGTTGTTAGTAGAATTGTTGTTGTTGAGGGTTAGACTGTAACGACACAGGAGTGTAGGCGACATGTAATGTTTTTAGATGTATGAAACGATTTTGTAAGCTATTGAGCAAAGAAGATACGAGGGAAGGTAGATCTGAGGATTAGACCACAGGCTGTAGAGCCTGGTGCGATCTAGTTCACCTCACATAGATCTTACCCAGTTTTGTGGAGAATTGTAAACGCGTGGCGCCAGGAATGAAAAAATGCCATAATAAAAGAGCCAAGAGCCAAATATTTGTGGACATAGCCCAGGAGGGGGTGAACCATGGTAAGACTCATGTAATATGTTGAATGTATGCATGTCTCTTCTTTCTTTCAACAATTAAAGGGGTAAGCTTGATGAATGAGTTAGCACATTGTTATGAATTTGATTATACTCTATTGGAATTAAACTACAAAATATACGTATGTGACTTCAAGGGATAAGTATTTTACCTTACATCTCACGGTACCTGTCTTTAATCAAGAAACCCCTGTCCCCTACTCTGTCCTAGGCTATAAACAGCTGATTCTCACAGTCACCCATTTAAAGCTATCTCCGGTGAGACTGTGCAGTACCTTCCGGGTGATGTGTTTCCTTCTTGATTACTAAGAGGGCCAATAGTTTTAGAGGCTTTGTTGGAATGATGAATGACATGAACCCTAGGTCAGTAACTCAAACAACCCAAGAAAGAAAATAGTAACCAAGAAATGGTTCTGTTGCCGTGTTAAGAGGAACAAGAGAGGATTGAGTAGATGAGATAGAATGAATAAGAACTGAAGGAGTGGAAAAGAAGAGTAATGAGCCATTAGAAGGGAATGTTGAGACCTTGGAACCCCATGAGAGAAGAAATCGAGGGTTGGTTGAGAACTAAAGAGCTAGAGTTTTGACAGAAAGACAATAGAAACCGCAGGATCACGCCGCCCAGCCGACTATCAATTGATCGCAGGACATCTATACAACATGGGCATAGATATCATCTTACAAAGATATGTACTAGAACATGAACAACCAAGAATTTGAGCAAAATTCCATGAGGGAATAGCAGGAGGGAATTATGCAGGAAACGCTACCGCGCAAAAGGTACTACGCACAGGATTATGGTGGCCAATGATCCATAGATACTCGAAAGAGTATTATCAGCAATGTGATGTCTGTAAAAGGGTAGGTAAACCCAACAGAAGGGACGAGATGCCACTATGACCGCAAGTGACGCTTCAGGCATTCAACAAATGGGCGATAGACTTTGTGGGACCCATTAACCCACCAACCAAAAGAATGGGGGCAAGATATATTATCATCGCGACGAAATACCTAACAATATGGGTGGAAGCCACACCAGTAAAAGATTGTAGTACATAGATAGTTGCACACTTTCTGTTTGAACAGGTAATTACTAGATTTAGGTGCCCAAGAATTTTTATGAGCGACCAAGGAACGCACTTCACAAACAACACCATCCGAGCAATTCTCAAAGAGTTTGAAGTTCATCACCAAAAAATCACACCATATCATCCACAGGAAAATGGCACGGTAGGATCCTTCAACAAAATTCTAGAGAACGCCTTGACAAAGATATGTAACATCAACAGGGACGATTGGGACCTTAAGGTACCTACAGTGTTATGAGCGTATAGAACCACATGCACAAAGTTGACAGACCACACGCCATTCAAACTAGTCTATGGTCAAGAAGCAGTAGTGCCGTTAGAATTTTTAATACCCAGTCTATGTGTAGCAACTATCACACACATGACAAAACAAGGCACAGTACAGGAAAGACTGAATCAATTACTGTTGATGGAGGAAGACCGAATCTTGGTAGGATTCCACCAACAATTAGGGAAAGCAATAGACAAAGCTTAGCATGACCTCCACATCAAGAGGAAGACGTTCAAGGAAGGAGATCTCATATTTCTCTATGACAGTAAATTGTTGCAGCACCCAGGAAAGCTTAGAATGCATTGGCTAGGACCATACAAGGTAAAATCTGTCACGGACGGAGGAGATGTATAGTTAAGATATCTAGCAGGTGCAGACCTCAAAGGAATGATCAATGGGAGTCGGCTGAAGTTGTACAAGGACAGTCGACCACACACCGTGCAGTATAAAACAAAGAAAAAGGAAACAAGCGGGAAAAGGAAACAAGGGAAACAATAACAACCATATCGAAAAATGAAACAAGCATGAAAAGGAAAGTTGGCAAAAGCAGGCTGACAGGACAACATGAGGTAGAGTTAAAGAAAGGAAAGGATGGATGGGATGCCACATTAAACGTCCCAACTGGAGACGACAGAGTAGACGAAATGGCAAGTACGAAACCATCGTGGATGCATTGAACCCATAGTTATGGTGCATTAATCGCATGATGGAGGAAGCATCCTTGACAAGCTTCATGAAGAGCCCATACAACACACAAGCACATAAGTAGTTAGTCTATTCGAGAAAGGAGAACAGAAAAATAGAAACATCAGCTAGAACGAACAGAGTGAAACTACAGAGCTCACCAAAGCCATTTGAACTCAACAAACCTTCGATAGACACCATTATGGCACCAACAAAACTCATAGAAAAAGGCCAAACATCCAAATCAACCAGGGTTCAGACTAGGTCACGAGGACCACTGGAAGAAAATGAACAACAACCACCAAAGATCATCGATATTGATGAGATCCCATCGCCATAAGAAATCCTAGTAGAGTCTGTACCAATACTAGAGGATATTTCGCAACCACAAACATAGGCCATGGAACAAGATACACTAGCAGCGATGCATGAGCCTTAGAACAAAGAAGAAGAAACCCACCAGGAAATACCACCGGAACATATTGAAGCAACTGTGGAAGTGAACGGAATGGCACAACATCTGGGAGCAAAGGAGCAACCAGAAGAGACACAAGAACCCAACTTAGGTCACCCAGCTGAGGAGACCGCTAGAACTACCTGGGCATGGCCAAAATGGATGACAAGGGAACAACCAGGAGTTGTTGGAACTTCGAGCCAGCCAACACATCAGGAGGATCGAGTTTAGATACCGAGCTCATCTCGAAATAAATTGACTACAAAGATTGTGCTACCTCACATACCAGAGGGAGTACAGGTGGACCCGAAGCTATTGGGTCACGTCGGGAAGATCAATTATTCCGACCATGATGTAGAAAATGAAACCAAATATCCAAAGGTTGCACCATGGGTATTTATTTAGAAAATAGTTGTGAACCAACTCAGAAAAACCATCTCTCAACCACACCAGTGGGCAACTAGACTAGACAGAACAAGAATTCTAAGATTGCTGAAGATACCACACTTTGGCAGAGGCCAATATGCATCGGCATGCGTCAAGAAACTGTTAGAAGTTACACATGGAAGGGATGTATGGATGGACAAAACCGTCCCCATAACCGTTGAACTTATCACGCAGATAACAAGCCTACCCACCCGGGGTATGGATCCCGCACTGATTCTGGATGATAAGTCCAAGGGAAAAAAAATTGGAAGAAGAGATGAAGAAGAAATATGACACCGACAGGGGAAAAAGAGGCATTATAATAAAATGGATCAACAATGCCACGATGCAATTGGGTGAAAATATCTTATCTTGCAAACTGCTAAGAAAATTTCACAAAGACGAAATACCGGCAGGAGTCATTGTTGTTGCATATCAGTGTGCAGAAGGCACCTCCATGAGCTGGGTGCCATACCTATCAAACTTGTTCCAAGTAGACTACAAAGACACACAGGATACAGGTACAAAATTTCATTACTCATGGCTGATCACTCTCATATATTTCATGGGATGGTGAGAACTAGAACACGCCGTATTTTGTACCACACCACAACCAGGAGGAGCAAGATATCGCGTCCTGAGATCCGTGCCACTAGCCAAGCATAAGAGGGAGAATGGAATCGTATTCGAATCTTACCTACGAGAGATACAGGAAGCCATCAGTCGAGCATGGAGAATAACACCAGAGGTTGTCTCACGATATGGGGGCATTGCCAATTTCTTGGCTAGGTGACAAGCCACATGGATACAACTAAGGCAGGATCCGGATAAACAGTGTCTACAGATGCACTACTGCATCACCGAGGGAGATATCGACATGATCATCAGTGAATGGCCTGATGAATGGAGGATTCCAACCATACCCAGAGAAGTACCAGGACAAATAGCATAAGGAGGGGCTGTGCAAGTAGAAACATAGCCTCCACAAATCCCAGTACCCAAGAAATGAAGAACGGACCAAACCAAGTCGACTCAAGCAGATGATGGCTCAGAGAATCTAGGGACCTAGAAGGGGAGGAGAGAAACCACTCAGTCGACCAATGGACAGCAGAAACCAGCTGAGGTAGAAAAGGAAACCACATCGAACCCCATCACATAGGAACCAGGGGGAACTAAGAGACCAATGGTACAGGAAGCAGGTGCGCACAAGAAAATGAAGGCACAACGACCACCACTAGAATACACAATCATGGAGGATGATGGAGAGATGATTGCTAGAATTGTCCAAGACTGCCTCGTAGAGGATTTCGAGTCGTGCACCATAGGGATAAACTACAGAAGGAAATGACAAATATGAGACAGATCCTTAAGAAATTTGGGGAAGCCCAGATCACAAGTAGTAGTAGAGGCATAGAGCCATCGACCACACAGACCACAGAAAGGGTGGAGGTAGAAGAACGCGACCCAGTTCTTCCGATGCCACACACACATTCCATGGTCTACATAAAGCCTAGCATGTTGCGAATGGATGAAATTGTGGGATAGACACCACTGAAGGATTTGGATCATATCCAATTGGTCTTGACATAGATGCCATCAAGAAAATTATACAAACTACAGGTTAGCGTCGACCACAAGATGTAATTGTGAGCACATAAAAAATTAGTCGAGCTACAACAAGCACTGGAAAAGGTTTGTGCATAGTCCAAATTTGAAACTCAGGAGGAGAAAGAATGCAGAAATGAGTTGGAACACAGAGTGGAAGAAATTTTTGGAAAACTTCCAACTACTGCGCAAGGAAATGAACTCCCAACCGCAGAAAAGGCCGACCATATTGCGCAGGCAATTGATCAGTATTAGAAGGAGATCAAGACTCTCCGCGGATATATTAGACTGACAAATCCACTAGCAGTGAAGGAGAAAAGGAAGCAGGAAGCAAAAATGCAACTGCAAGAGCTAGAAAAATAGGTCAGCATGACTGTCGACTTGCTGGATAAAGCAGCATAACTTTGGACAAGGCTGGAAGAGGATCCATAGGTCCAACACTGGGACAAGGAGGAGGAGAGGATCAATTCAATGATCCAAGAACTCAAGAAGTGACAGAAGACCATACCAATTCCAGAATGGGTCAAGGGAACGCAAGAGTTGAAGAAGATACAGGCATAATTTATCACTGCTCAAACACAGAGACAGGAGCGTCAGGCTCAAATAGAACCATTGCAGGAACGAGTAGCAGAAGTACTTGCGCAGGCAGAAGAAGTCAGAAAACAGACAGCATAGACTCAACTAGAATGTGCAGGACTGATGAGCGAGGAAGTGGTAGCTTAGACAATCGACACCATTAAGGAGAAAACCATGCAGGCACTAACAAAAGCAACAGATTTGCAGGAACAGTTCCAGATGATCACCAAGGAGATCGAGGAAGCACAGAGAAATTAGGTGACTCAAGACGAGTCACATGTCAGTGTTGGGGGCCTGTTGGCACTAGGACGAAGGGGAAAGAAGAACGATCGTGGGAAAGAAAGTGTGAATAAAACTGAAGTAACAACTGGAAAAAGAACAACAGGCACGCATGCAAGAAAGTGTGCACAAAGGAAAGAAATAGCAGGAGAAAGAACAACACACGCATGGGAGAAAGACCTAATGTAAGAAGGGTTAGAGTTTTGGTAATATCTTGTAAAAGGTTGAAGAGCCTGAAATGTATAAATATAGATACAAAAGTATCATAGGGGGTTGTTGTTAGAAGAATTGTTGTTGTTGAGGGTTATACTGTAACCACACAGGAGCATAGGTGATATGTAATGTTTTTAGATGTATGAACCGATTTTGTAAGCTATTGAGAAAAGAATATATGAGGGAAGGTATATTTGAGGATTAGACCACAGGCTGTAGACCCTGGTGTGATCTAGTTCGCCTCACATAGATCTTACCCAGTTTTGTGGGCCATAATAAAAGAGACAAGAGACAAATCTTTGTGGACGTAGCCCAGGAGGGGGTGAACCATGGTAAGACTCATGTAATATGTTGAATGTATGCATGTCTCTTCTTTCTTTCAACAATTAAAGGGGTAAGCTTGATGAATGAGTTAGCACATTGTTATGAATCTGTTTATACTCTGTTGGAATTAAACTATGAAATATACATATGCGACTTCAAGGGATAAGTAGTTTACCTTATAGTTCACAGTACCTGGCTTTAATCAAGAAACCCCTATCCCCTACTCTGTCCTAGGCTGTAAACACCTGAGTCTTACAGTGACCCATTTAAAGCTATCTCTGGTGAGACTGCGCAATACCTTTCGGGTGCTGTGTTGCCTTCTGGATTACCAGGAGGGTCGATAGTTTTAGAGGCTTTGTTGGAACCCCGAATGACATGAACCTTGGGTTAGTAACTCAGACAACCCGAGAAGGGAAATAGTAACCAACATGACCACTTCAAGTTGCATAATATTATCATTCTCTCTAATCAAATCATCACAAAAGGAATCAAGAGAGGGATTTTTATAAGTAGTCCCTAGAGATTTTCTGGTGGCATAAAAGGTAGATACAAAAACAGAATATGCACTACCCAACTGTAGGAACCAAACCCTCCACTGAGGCCCAATTAAACTCTGCAACGTTTAATAGTGGAATGGTTCTCCAGATCTTGCGATCCGACCAATTTATCGATGGGATTTACGTTTCCTTGTGAAGCCTCTTCCTTCCATTTGGACTATCTCTTTTTGTATTTTCTCTTGGGTGGGACTGATATGAGATGTAAGACGGTATAAACCAACTTGGAAAAAAGAAGGATTAATTTTTAACTACTGGGGAAGAGGCTAGGCTTGGGATAACCCGCTGCTCGAGAATGTAGATGATAATTTTATACCATAGGCCTAGTACTAATACATTAACCATGTGAGCATCCAATTACTGTCTAAGAAACTAATTACCAAAAATAAAACACGGATGCGATAAAAAAATGGTAAGAAAAATAATTCACCTACATTAATCATCCATCACATGATAACAAAACGATTCATCTTCATCATTAAAGTAAAGAACAACAAAATATTGCACCAGATAACTTGACAATAGATTAAATAGATCTTACTCATTACAACATCATTCATGAAATGATATAGGAAATAGTTCTTCTCCACATCCAATCACACATGCATTTGATGAAAATAACTTGTCTCTGGTCCAGAAGGACTTCTCTATTAAAGGCAGCTTCAAAATAATTCTTAACAACCATAAAGAAAGAGTTTCTTGCAAAAACCATCGACCCCTAACTAATTGGTCGAGGTTATTATTTGTAACATAAAATTCAACTGAAAATAACGGCTAAGTGTAGTTTAAACAAAACAAAATTCTCCACGTGGTGTCCTCTTCTAATAGTTTCTTTAACATTCAACTCAAGATATCACTTGAAAGAGCAACTTTTCTCATACTCTGACCAACTGATGAACAACTCCTCGCAAGTTTGGGACCATGGAAATTTGTGTTGTTCCATTGGAGCCACGTAAATTTCTCTGACCTCCACCGCATGCACCTGGTACTTCACTAGATTGGTGTTTAACTATTGTTTCATAGTTCGAGCTCTAATCAGATGTTCCATAAATCGTTGCACTTGTCCTGGCGTTGTGTCGGTCACTGTCACTAGCTCTTCGACTATGTCGCACAAGTCGACGAAGTCATCGGGGTTGTCGAACTTGGGGAGTCCAATACATTTCATCGCCTTGTTGATTTTACTCCAATGTTTCTCGCATTTGTCCCACTGTTCTTAAATTTCCCGGTGTGGTCCATGAGCCATCTTAGCCCAATACTCGGTTGATCACTTCATGCAATCAAGACTGATTTTTTCAAAATCTGGATGTTGTTTTCTTCTTTATCTCTTCCCTGTTGGATTGCATAAATGTATTCGATTCTCTCTACGGCTTGTTGTGCCCTTTCATACCACCACTCCATATCCTTTCATGTTGTGAGTGCCATGAGAGTGTCTTCTTGGAGCTCGACTATCTTTGCAGTAAAAAGGTGTTGCTCTTTTTTGAACTTTTTGTAAGCTTCTTCGAACTCGCTTCTCAGGTATCCCGTGGCCCGAGTGGTGCCCTAATAGTACTCATCCAGGTGGCACAAATGTTCTAGTTCCATCAGGGTGGTGACCAACTCTTTTTAATCCCATTTGGCCCTGTCCAGGGTGGCATCTGAGATCGCCATCCCCACGTCGATGAGCTCAGATGTTCTGTCATTTTCCGTGTTTATCAAATTCTCCTCTATAGTGATGACGATGGAGCGATCCAACGTGATCCTCCTTTTCTTTGTGGTTCTTTGGATGATGGACTTCCTCTTTAGATTGTAGGAGATCACATAAATATTGGCTACCTCATCCATAGGTTCGAAAATATGTTGATCACCCCATGTGAGTGTGTTTCCTAGATTTTCGGTGGTGTATATTTGTTCAAGATCAGATTCTTGAAATTCCTCGTTATGCTCCAAGGGCCCGGACTCTGTCTGTGGCTTGTAGGGGATCTGAGTATTGAGTGGAATAGAGGCATTAGGAAAAGACTTGATACTTACTTGTTCATTGACCTTTGAATCACAGATTTCCTTTTACGGGGATCCTTCCTTTAGCTCATCTGGTTCTGACTTGTCCTTTGGATTGTCTGTTCGAGTATCTGAGGCATCGGGCCTCTTTGTGTCGAGAACACTTTCGACTTCTATTTCCTTTTGTGGCACCTCCTGGGTTTGGACCCTGGGATCAGGAGAAGAAGTCTTCTCGAGTCCCTTTTCTTCTTGAACAGTTATAGGGGTCTCGAGAGATGCCTCCGGGCTCTCATCATCACTATATATATTTATAAACTCGCTCAAAGGATTAGGTGCACTTGTTTCTACTGATACATGACCTATATTTGGTTGAGTCGTCACACCTTCCGATGATCTGGCCAGTGGAATTGTGGATTCAGGGTCATTTGACCCATTGATGTTACCAAGGTTTATGAAATCAAGGTCGCTTGGCCCCGCCGAGCTTTCTTCTGGGCTATCGCTCGAAAGCCTTGGCATCTTGATGAGGTCCAGGTTATCCCGCATCTGATTCATCATCTATTGGGCCTATTGATACATGAGTTCCCCTCTCTCCTACTCATCCCGAGCCTCGGGGAAATTTCTATCCTATATCAGGGTTACCTAGGAAATCTCTGCTATTTCGGTGGCTTCTTGAGGAGCTTCCATTGTTTTGACTGATTCGAATGTTATCCTTTCTTCTCTGTCCTTGAGGACCTCTTGGCCCGATTGTTCCAGGACTGTTTCTTTCTCATCCAAAATCATGGCCTTAAACATGGCTACTTTAGGATCAACCATCCTTGCCACCACCTCATCCCAATTTTGATCATTTTCAGTAAAGATCTCAGCCTCAAACCTGTCATGGGCGTATGGCCAATAGGATGATACCTATGATGCATGCTTCAGGACTAGGCCCTTGGGGTCATGCTTGCAGAAACGACCAGTCTAGAATCAGAAATCCAATTGGATTAACTATTCTTGCTTGGCCTACGCAGTGTCCTTTACCATGTAGAAACCAATATGAAATCCATAGGGTATGAAGGACCTCTTCTTATATTTTACCAAAGTAGCATTGTAACCTTGCAGGATGGTTTGATAAAAAAATTCCCCTACTACTAGTCGATCGAGAACATATACAGGTAACAGATGAGGTGGTTTGGTGGCACCAAAAACCCTGATGTAGGTATCGTACTCATCTAGATACCAGTGACCAACTTTTGATACAATCTTTTTGGTTGCATCCGACAGCCTTGGCCACTCTTTTTGAAGAACAAGAAATAAATATGTGCGATTAATTGATCGCAGATGAGAGAGTAGGATTTCTCTTACCTATTCTCCCACAAGATGCCGAAATATACATGAACCGGGAGCTCTGAGACATGCAAGCTCAAGTTCATTTCGACGAAGACATTCTTGGCATCGATGACATCCAATAGATAAGAATCCATGTAGAAGGAAGGGGTTTTTGCCTCTTTCGACGTCTGAGCCTGTCGTATGCAAGTGCTTAGCTTTTTGGAGATGATGGCACCCCAGTTAAAAATTATTCTGGAAATGACTACCGTATAATCTAGAGGCATCCAGGCCTCTGAAGACCTAGAGAAGTCTTTTTCCCCATGCAATCGGCAGAGGAGGGCCATTAGATAGATGTACGACTCCCTTAGGTTGGTCGTCGGGTAGTAGCTGGAGGTTCGATTGGTGAAATTTTTATCCTCTCTCCACCATGACACCATCACCTTGCTGGTGTCATGTTTCTCATAGAAGATTAGAACAAAATAGGTGTTTAGTCGTTCTTCCGACTCTCTGAGCTTGTAGTAATTCTTCACTTCCACTGGGAGGAAAACCCCGACACATCTACCACTGTTATCATTAATCAAACATATTTGTGTGTCAGTGTGATTGATAAGCCATTTCAAGAGTTATATGGAAGGTAATACTAGAGTCCTTCTTACCACCATGTGAAGATATGCCTTTCGGACATTCGGGAGGACTTCATCGTTGAGTCTCTCATATCGGGATCGCTGTGCGGGGTATATTTTGGGAATTCCTCCTGCTTGATTTTCTTGAAAAGTTCTTCCTGACGCGGGAATACTATCTTGGTCCCGACGTTCGCCTCTGTGTCTCCAAAGGCCAGGGGTTGAATGAAGACCTTCTTGGTGGCTGTTTTGATGATGGGCACCAGCTTTGGAGAAAATTCCAATTGTCTTGCAACTGTTGGGGAGGAACCTTCTCCCACATATGGTTCATGTATCTTTGGCACTCTTGGATATTTCCTGGTGGTAGGTTTCTTCAGAGGCATAGTTACTGCAACTGAAAATGATCCTTTTGGAATGTGTACAGAGTAACATTGGATAAAATGTAAGAGATGAAGCATAAAACATCCATAGACTGGTACATACCTATAACTCTTGCTAAACTTGTTGTTTAATACTCACTGGACCTTGGAAGCTTTCCCCAGATTATTCGTCTCTCTCCTCTGGATGTTCCAGACTTATTTGCACACAAAATAATCTTATTTACATTGAATCAAGAGGATTTAACGAGAGATATCCTACCAATCATATAAACAAGTTAATTCAAGTAATGTCTGAAATTCAAAACAACCTACCACCGAATCTTTGCAAATAAATTCTACATGGGTTGACGACGGAGGAGCGGAGGGTGATGCATTGTATTAGCATGTTCAAATGGTCCTTTTGATTCATGCACTAATTAGAAACTAATGTGAGATTTCAGAATTAATTATCCACTTAAATGCATCATATCTAGCGTATCTTAGAGGTAAAACGTCCCATCACGTCACTTTCTTAGTGGGCAGATCGGGAATTGGTGATATCCTTGTGTATGTTCCCGTTGGCATCCTCCTGAGAAAAACCTCTAATGCCGATTTATTTCGTCGTACGATGTTGACGTGGAAAAACTGGTTTGGGGTGCGACGTGTGTCTCGGGAGCTAGTAATGACTCAAGAAAAACTAGATCGTATGTCTAACTACTCGGGCAATGACAGGTGACAAAAGAGGACAGGAGGTTTCGATGCATATCATAGTTAGAGTCGGGTCTTTCGACGGGAGACATCTATTAAAATAAACCTGGGACTGCCGATGCCAACCGGTATCGGGGTCGGCGGTCAGGGGGATAAACCTGTCACACACCTTCTACGGACCTACCTTCTCAAAAAATCGTCATTGCCAAGAATTTCGGGGATCGTTTATTGGTGGTATAATTTCTTTCTTCAGGAGTGCGTACTCTTTTAGCCTTTCGTTGATGTTGAAGGGATCGGTCATTGACAATATCCTCGGTGATGTGTGTCACGAAAATAAAAAATCCTGTCTACCAACGCCGATGAAGATCAACGCTCGACTACCTTGGTTTTCTCGAGCGATTTTTTTTTGTCACCTCTAATTCTTTCCGATGCCGAAATTCTTAAGCACGTCGGGGAAAAGTTTTGACTATTGATCCTTTAAATTAAAATTTAGTCGTTTTAATTTATGGGTTTTCGCTTTCTCAAGCAGACTTTGAGAGGCTTAAAAGAGAAACGAAATGACAAGCAAAGGCAACAATTTTCATACTGAAGTAGAATCAGATAGTACAAAAGATCAAGTGGTACCCAAAAAAGTAAAATTTGGCATAGGATTTTTTAGGATGTGTTGAGTGATCGACAAATGGCAACTTACTGGGTGAAAGAAGAATCTTTGTTCCTCCTTCATGCTTTGGCGAATGCAAAGGCTAGTGGAGAAACTTACTAGTTTTGAATCAGAGCTTCTTTTACCCTTGCATTTGAAATTCTTCGATTGATGCTTCTTGGTCTTCCCATGGGGTTTTAACTTCTATTCCTCCTTCACTTCCTGTAACCTTGAATCATGCCCTCTTTTACAAAAGTCGATCAAAGCATTCACTGGCATAGAGCCTATAGTTACCTTTATCCACTTGCTTCGGTGTTGCTCTGCTGGCAGCAAGCGTCCATAGCCCCGACGGAGTTACCCCAACATCACAGACCTTGCTCCACTGCCAACGAGCATCCATAGCCCTAGTGGAGATATTTTCATACCCTCTCCTACTATTCACTCTTTTGATAATATCAATTTTATTTCGGCATAATGCCCTGAGCGAGAGGGGGAGGATGATGTCTGTTTATTTTGCAAAGTGAGATGGTTAAGGTGGATCCTTTGCTAGATTTGTCTTCAGGGTTCATGTAGTCCTTTCCATCTTTCCTTATTTCCATTATTGTCTTACCAAACCATTGAGCAGACACTTCTATCATTTCTTCGAAGTTGTTCATTTGTGCAAGTTAGATAGAGGACTCCTCAAAGAAACCGCAAGTTCCTCAACGCTTCTTTTGTTTGTATGTGAGCGATGAGTTAGGAACAAAGTTGGCTATGTTGCATGATTTAAGGTCAACCATTGTCTCTTTAACACAACCTTCAAAAGCACAAAATTCCATAAAGAAAAATAAAACAACAAAAAATTCATTTCGCAATTATGAAAACACTCATACAAAACACAAAACATTTTCATTTTTTTTTATTCTTTTTTATTTATTTATTATTATTTTTTTAAAATACTGTTATTATTGGAAATATTGTTTTAGGGCTTGACCATTCACTAGGTGGGCATTAGGTTCCCCCCTCAAATTCTGCAACCGATAAGTTCATGCCCCAATCTTCTCAGCCACCTGGAAATGTCCAGGCAACGGATTTTGAAACTTAGAATGCTTCCCTTTTGGCTCGTTTGCTCTGTCCCATTTTAGGACTAAGTCTCCTACTTCAAAATTCTTCTCTTTAGCTTTATGCTTATCAAACCGTCTTTTCACTATCTGTTGGTGAGCTAGGAATTTTGACTTATCCTTTTCTCTCTCTTTTTCTAGCATGAAAAGAGTGTTAATTATTTGTTGTATGGCCGACGAAGGTTCCTCGCTAGAATCTTGGGCTAGTTGAAGAGATGGAAGATAAAGCCCATTTGGGAGGATGGCTTCCTTCCCGTAAACCAGAAATTATGGGGAATTTCCTATAGCTTCCTTAGATGTGACCCTATTGGCCCATAGAGCATTATGGAGTAGATTATGCCAATTCATTTGGTTAGCTGCAACCGTCTTCTTTAATATTCTCAGTAGGTTCTTATTAGTTGATTCTACCACCTCGTTTCCCTATGGATAATAATTTGTAGAGTACCTAATTATGATTCCTTTGTTTAGAGAAAACTTTGTCAATAAGGTGGAAGAAAAATAGGTTGCATTATCAAAAACCAGGACAGAAGGGACACCAAACCTTGTGATTAGTTGTTGTTCTATAAATTGGATCACCACCTTCTCATTTACATTAGTCAGAGGGATGGCCCTTGCCCATTTCGTGAAGTAATCAGTGGTTGTAAGAATGTACTTGTGTTGTTTTGAAGATTTGGGTGTAATTTCTCCTATGATGTCCAACCCCCATTACTCAAAATGCCTAGAGAAATTCACTGGTTGGAGTGGAACTGCTACTCTCTTTTCCCTCCAAGCGCTTACTTGACAATTTTTACAGTTTCTAGCGTAGGTGTGAGCATATTTGAACAAGGTGGGTCAATAATAGCCAACTCTCAGTATCTTATGAGCGGTGGTGTTTCCTACGAAATTCCCACTAGTAGGGCCATCATGGAGATCCTTCATAACTTTGTCTGTATCTTCACATTTGAGACATATTAATAGTACCCCATCATAATTAATCCAGAAGAGTATCGAATTTATGAGGCGATATTGTGCAGATTTTAACCTGAGAGCTCTTCTTTCCCTAGGGTTGAGATTTTCTGGACAAGTCCCGTGGTGTAGGAGATAAGTTAAATTATTATACCAAGACTCTGGCCCTATGGAAATGTATGAAGCTTCACCATACCATAATGCCATTTCATTCTCCCATCCAGAATCTTCATTTACTTGGTCCTGGGCTTCAACTGCAAGTTTGCACAACCCTTTCCCTTTAACTAGTTTGGCAGGCTTTATATCTAGATCAAATTCTTGAACTACTGCCATCCAGTTCCCTCTTCTTTCCCCCATCTCCTGTTGAGTGAACAGGGATCGGACCGCAGGGTGAGGCATGGTTACTTTGGTGTGGTTCTCGAGGATGTAGGAACTGAAATGTTTTACTTCTTTATAAACTGCATAAGCATGTTTATCTACAAAAGGAGATTTTTACTCATGAATGACACTGGGGCCTCATTATTATCATCATCCTTCTAATTCAATACCACATCTAACGATTGGTCAGAGGAGAAAGTATAGAGGAATAAATCTCTATTGAAATCGGGACTTCGTAACATGGGGGCTTGAGATATAGCAGTTTTGATGTTGCTGAAAACATCATTTTGTTCATCATCCCACTTAAATTTGGCATCTTTAACAAATCATATTTTGTATGGGTTTGATAGTTTCCACAAAATCAGGAGTGAATTTCCTCACAAAATTGATTTGTCTGAAAAAAGACTGCATAGATTTCTTGTTGTGAGGCAACAGGAGTTGAGCTATGGCTTTAATCCTTTCTGGGTCTATGTGAATGCCTGCTTGAGATATGATGTGGCCTAGCAACTTACCCTCCTCGACATTGAAAATAGTTTTCTTAGGATTTAAGGATATATCATATTTCCTACACCTTTCGAAAATTTGAGTTAAGTGTTGGATGTGCTCTTCTTTGTTCTTTGAATAAAGAGTTACATCGTCTAGATACACTACCAAACACTTGTTGATTATTCCCTGAAATTCTACATCCATGGCCCTTTGGAAGGTCTCCCCTGCGTTGATTAACCCAAAAGGCATGTGTTTATAAGAGAAGGTTCCCCACTTGGTTCGGAAGGTAGTTTTCAAATGATTTTCCTCTGAAATCGAAACTTGGTTGTAACCTAAGAAACTGTCCAGTAGAGAGAAAATCTCCGAGCCAGACATGGTCTGTAGGAGTTGCTCCATTGACGGGACTGGGTAATTGTCCTTTTCTGAATCTCTGTTGAGGTTTCTAAAATCTATGCATAAGTGGATTTCTCTCGACTTTTTCCTCACCGAAACCAGATTTTCTACCCACGCAGAATGTCTAACCTGGAAGATGATTTTGGCATCTAAAATTTTCTTCAATTCCTGATACATGAGAGGTTCCAGGGATGGGTGATACTTTTGGAGCTTCTGTTGGAAGGGTTTCACTTCGGGTTTTAATGGTATAGTGTGTTGAATGATGTAGGTATCATAGGTTTTCAGATATCGATAGGACCATGAAAAGACATCTTGATATTGTCTAAACGGTTTGAGATAAGCCTTCCTTTACTCCTTAGATATGGTCGTACCGAGGTTTATTTTCTTTGGTTTTTCCGAGGTTTCGAGATTTATAGTTTCATGCAGGGGATAGGAGCTACCGATCTTTGCATTTTTAGGCCCCTCAAATCTCTCTTTAACAAATTTTCCAAATTAGTTATCCCTTTCAGGATTATGTGAGACTTCAATCTGCCAATAGGCTGAACTATCCAAGGATCAATTTCTGTCAATTGTTGCTAGAATGCTTCATCGTCAATATCCAAATCCTTGAAATTGTCTTGGTTGGTAAGGAAGTTTATGATCTGTTCATCTACTTCAAAGACTTTCCAATTAGAAATGTTGTTAGGCACTGACGGCTTTTAGAGTAGTTCCACAGTGAATTGGGAGGCTTCATAATACTCTAGAGGTGATAGCCTTGAAGAAACTACGGTTAGGGAATCAACAAGAATATTCTTTTCTCTGGGAATCATGGTGATATTGAAAGCTTCAAAATTATCTATTAACCTATGCACTTCCTACTGATAATTATTTAGGTGTGGGGAGTTGCAATGTATAGTATTTCTTGTCTATTTAACAATAATTTCATAATCCTTGAAAATCTTCAATTCTTTGACCCTTAAGCTGTGACTTTATTTAATCCTTGTACCAGAGCCTCATATTCGGCAGTGTTGTTTGTGCATTCAAATTCAATTCTACGGGATAGGAAATGATGTTTACCCTTTGGATCAATGAGGATACACCCGACCCCTGACCCTTCTTGTGATTTAGATCCATCAAAATATAAGGTCCAACATTGTGGGCAAGGTGTGTCGGCTTCCTGTTCCCTATTATTTTCCTTTTTTTCTGCTGCTAGCTTTGAGATTTCCAACGGGGGTTGTTGGCGGAAGAGGGTTTCCTCTGTCGATATTGGCGATTTCTCTTGAAACACCATTTCAGAGTTTCGGGAGAGAGGGACATCAGATAAGAGAGGGTAAAATGTCTTGAAGTAGGATTCATAGGAATAATTGCCTAGCACAGGGAAATCTATTGATGAGGGTTCATTCAAGGTTTCTAGGTCGGTGACGGTATGTTTCAGATACCTTTCCCTATCAATTTTGATCATATTTTTGTATCCCTTCTGTGGTAGCCAAAGGTTTTCCCAGTCTATACTAAAGTATCCGTTTAAATTTTCAGACCAATCTTGAATTAGTAATAACCCATAGGCCTCTGGGATATCTACTACAATGATGTCGATCACTTGCACAAACTTGGGATGTGTCGCTATTTTGATCATTACATCTTTGACTTCCCCCATGACCTTGACCTGGGTTCTGTCTAGTTGTATTACATGTTAATCATTCTTGAGAGGAACACCATTTAATTTTTTGCAAATAGACAAGGGCATAACATTGGAACATGCTCCTGAATCCACCAAAGAATTGTGGAGGTTCCTGTTGAAGAAGTCAAACGTTAAGATGAATGGTGGGACAAAAGGTTTTTCCTTTCTATCTTCCAAGCAGAGGTTTATAGTTGGTTTAATTACCAGATCTGTGGGAGATAGATTTCTTTCCTGACCATTGCTAGTCGTAGGGTTTTCTATTGAGTTCAAAGCTTGTAGAAGAAGGTCCTTCTGCTGAGGGATCCTGCATATGTCCATAACTGATATATTAGCCTTTAAATTCTTCAAATCTTCAACTACGTTGTAATCCAGTTTGGGTGATTCTAGGGTATGGATGCTTATAGGGTCTTTACTGGGAGAAAAAGGTGCTTTCGGTTGATCGGGAGTTGTCTTAATCCTTGAAGTTTGGATGGTAATAGTATCTTTTCAGACAGGTGGACCTTTACTTCGTGTTTAGACAATAGAGACTTCTGCGGGTTGTTCTTGAGACTCAAACAGGTCGTCGGAAGGCATGATCAAGCCAGGATCCCATATCAACATGGCTTTATCTTATGGTGGATCAATATGTTCCTGGTCAACAATATTCATAATTGAACTCCTTGGTTGTTCGTTTAGGGAGACTTCGTCTAGAAACCGATTGGCCATCAAATTCATGGCATGCACTCATTGAGGGAAGTCTCTTTCGGAGTGGTTTTCCTGGTGATAAGTACAGAAAGAATCAGATGCTACATTCCCTAGATTGATATTTAAGTTAGTTGGGGGAGGTTCAATTTCTTTGAACGGTGGGTTCCTCTTAAAGAAAGGCCTATAGGGCCTTTGGCTTTGGTTTCCCTCCCTTGCATTTCTCTTCATGTCTATGATCTTGTTTTATAATTTCTTAACCATGCGTTGTAGATCCTCTAACTCTCCATTACCTTTGTCGGGAGTCTGTTCCATTTGTTTCCCTGACAGCCTAGTCAAAAGGAGACCTCTCCTGGGAGGAGGTTGAACTTCTTTCTTAACTAGAGAGACCTAGTCTTCTTTACAACCTTTCCTCTGGAATTCTATCATTTTGTCTTCTTCAAAATTTTCAACTAGGGTTCGCTTGGCACCCCTTTTCACAAACATGGAAATAGAAGTTGGGAGAGCATTAGGATAAACTTCGATTTGCACCTCTTGAGTTGGTTTAGCTTTGGGATGAAACTTGTTTAATATGGTCGTGAATATTTGATTGAAATCTTTGACCCTTTCCTTCGAACTCATGGTGGTGACAAACAACTCAGCCATCAGAGATCCCGTAGTAGTCTCTTCTATAAATTTATCTAGAAAATATTTCTGGAACTTCGTCTAGCTAGTGATAAATCCTATAGATAGGTTAAAATACCACATGGAAGCAGAATTTTTGAATGTATAGGGGAAAAATATGCATACTACGTCTTCATGTTGGACATTCATAAATCTGATCGCTAGTATGAACTTATTGATATGATCTTCAGGCAATCCTGAAGTCTTGGGGTCAAATTTAGGAAGTAGCTTTTTCGGGTGTCGAGAAAGATTATGGACTCATCCCAAGATGGCCAAAGCGTCTCCAACAAACCAAGGATGATTATTCTAGGGTGGGTTTTACCCTTCTTCCTCATGGTCATTGTTACCTTCCATATCTTCAGATTCTGAGTTAAACTCCTCCTCTTCCAAAAAATCGCCTGGTTCAGAGACGTCGCTGGCTAGTGTTAAGGGTATTAGATCAAGAGGATATTGGATTTTAGTGATTGCGAAGTCTATTAATTCTTCTACCGTGTGCACGAAAACTTCGTCGAGAGTATTGAACACTGGTTTACTTATATTTTTTCTTCGAGGAAGTATTAAAGCTAAAGACAATGCACCGATCTCTCGGGCATATGCTCTTGTGATTCTTCTAAATTGATTTAAGTCCTCGTGAGGGAGAGCGTAAGGTACTTCAGGGAACAATTTTTCTTCCTCGGGCTGGGGTGAGTTACTCATTTCAGGAGTACTCAGCATGTGTGGGCTATCCTGGGAATGACTATCCATGCATGTGGGTTGTTTTGAATCTATAGGTTGTTTGAAATACTATGTGAAATATATATTCAACCATTCATTCTCATCCCTCCTTCTAGCACCAATTCTGTTGATGGATCCTAGATCCATTGATTCAATAGTAGGAACCAAACCCGCCACCGAGGCCCAATTAAACTCTGCAGCATTTAATAGTAGAATGGTTCTCCATATCTTGCAATCCATCCAATTTATTGATGGGCTTTACGTTTTCTTGTGAAGGCTCTTCCTTTCGTTTGGACTATCTCTTTTCATATTTTCTCTTGGGTGGGACCGATATGAGATGTAAGCTAGTATAAACCAACTTGGAAAAAATAAGGATTAAGTTTTAACTACTGGGGAAGAGGCTGAGCTTGGGATAACCCGTTGCTCAAGCATGCAAATGAAAATTTTATACTACAGGCCTAGTACTAATACATTAACCATGTGAGCATCCAATTACTATCTGAGAAACTAATTACCAGAAAGAAAACACGTATACAATAAAACAATGGTAAGAAAAATAATTCACCTACATTAATCATCCATCACATTATAACACAATGATTCATCTTCATCATTAAAGTAAAGAACAAAAAAATATTGCACCAGATAACTTGACAATAGATTAAATAGCTCTTACTCATTACAACATAATTCATGAAACAAGATAGGAAATACTTCTTCTCCACATCCAATCACACATGCATTTGATGAAAATATCTTGTCTCTGGTCCAGAAGGACTTCTCTATTAAAGGTAGCTTCAAAATAATTCTTAAGAACTAGAAAGAAATAGTTTCTTGAAACAACAATTGACCCCCAACTAATTAGTTGATGTTCTTATTTATAACATAAAATTCAACAGAAAATAATGGCTAAGTGTAGTTTAAACAAAACAAAATTCACCACGTGGTGTCCTCTTCTAACAGTTTCTTTAATAGTCAACTCAAGATATCACTTGAAAGGGTGACTTTTTTCATCCTTCGATCAACTGATGAACAACTCCTCGCAAGTTTGGGCCCATGGAAATCTGTGTTGTTCCACCGAAGCCACGTAAATTCCTCTGACCTCCACCACATGCACCCAGTACTTCACCAGACTGGTGTTTAACTGTTGTAGCATAGTTCAAGCTCTACTCGGATGATCCCTAAATCGTTGCACTTGTCCTGGCATTGTGTTGGTCATCGTCGCTAGATATTTGACCCATAATGAATCTTGCTTGGTATGCGATTTGACTATGTCACGCAAGTCAACGAAGTCGTCAGGTTTTCTGAACTCAGGGAGTCCGATATCCTTCATCACCTTGTTGATTTTACTCCAATGTTTCTTTCATTGGGCCCACTACTCTTGAATTTCTTGGTGTGGTCCATAAGCCATCTTATCCCAATACTCGGTTGATCGCTTCATGTGATCAAGACTGATTTTGCTCAACATCTGGATGTCGTGTTCTTCTTTATTTATGTCATGTTGGACTGCATCAATGTATTTGATTCTCTGTATGGCTTGTTGCACCCTTTCATACCACCATTCCATATCCTTGCACATTGCAAGTTCCATGAGAGTGTCTTCATGGAGCTCGGCTATATTCACAATAAAAAGGTGCCTCTTTTTTTGAACTTGTTGTAAGCTTCTTCAAACTTGCTTCTCAGGTATCCCGTGGTCGGAGTGGTGCCCTGATAGTACTCAGCCAGGTGGCGCAAATGTTCTAGTTCCTTTAGGGTGGAGACCAACTCTTTTTCATCCTGTTTGGCCCTATCCAGGGTGGCATCTGAGATCGCCATCCCCATGCCGATGAGATCAGATGTTCTGACATTTTTTGATTCTCCTTTGTAGTGATGAGGATGGAGCGATCCAACGTGATCCTCCTTTTCTTTGTGGTTCTTTGAATGATGGCCTTCCTCTTTTGATCTTAGGAGATCTCATAAATATCAGCTACCTCATCCATAGGTTTGAGAATCTGCTGATCCCACCATGTGAGTGTGTTTCCCATATTTTCGGTGGTGTATACTTGTTCAAGATCAGGTTATTGAACTTCCTTGTTATTCTTCAAGGGCTCGGACTCTGTCTGTGGCTTATCAGGGATCTGAGTATCGAGTGGAATAGAGGCGTCAGGAAAATACTTGATACTTACTTGTTCATCGATCGTTGAATCGTCATTTTCACTTTGCGACGATCCTTCCTTTAGCTCATTTGGTTCTGACTTGTCCTTTGGATTGTCTGTTCAGATCTATGGGGCATCATGCCTCTTTGTGTCGAGAACACTTTCTGCTTCTATTTTATTTTATGGGACCTCCTAGGTTTGGACCCTAGGATCAGGAGAAGAACTCTTTTCAGGTCCCTTTTCTTCTTGGACAATTACAGGGGTCCCGAGAGATGCCTCTGAGCTCTCATAATCACTATATATATTTATAAACTCGCTCAAAGGATTAGGTGCACTTGTTTCTACTGATACCCAACCTATATTTGGTTGATTCATAACACCTGTCGGTGATTCGACCGATGACATTATGGATTTAGGGTCATCTGACCCGTTGATGTTACCAAGGTTTATGAAATCAGGACTGCTTGGCCCCGCTGGGATTTCCTCTAGGCTATCGATCGGAAGCCTTGGCACCCTGACGAGGTCCGGGTTATCCTGCATATGATTCATCATCTTTTGGGCTTGTTGATACATGAGTGCCCCTCTCTCCTGCGCATCCTGAGGCTTTGGGAAATTTCTATCCTGTATCGAGGTTACCTGGGAAATCTCTGTTGTTTCAGTGGATTCTTGAGGAGCTTCCATCACTTCGACTGATTCCTATGTTATCATTTCTTCTCTATCCATGAGGATCTCTTGGATCGATTGTTCAATGACTGTTTCTTGCTCATCTAAACTCATGGCCTTAAACATGGTTGCTTTGGGATCAACCATGCTTGGCACCACCTCTTCCCAGTTTTGAGCATTTTTGGTGAATATATCATCCTCAAACCTGTCTTGGGTGTATGGCTAGCAAGATGATACTTATGATGCATGCTTCAGGACCAGTCCCTTGGGTTCGTGCTTGCGAAAACGACCAGTCTGGAATCAAAACTCCAATTGGCTTAACTCTTCTTGCTTGGCCTGCACGGTGTCCTTTACCATGTAGAAACCAATATGAAATCCATAGGGTATGAAGGCCCGCTTCTTATCTTTTACCAAAGTAGCATTGTAACCTTACAGGATGGTCTGATAATAGATTTCCCCTACTACTAGTTGATCGGGGACATATACAGGTAACAGATGGGGTGCTCTTGTGGTGCCAAAAACCCTGATGTAGGTATCACGCTCATCCAGATACCAGTGGCCAACTTTCAATACAATCTTTTTGGCTGCATCCGAAAACCTTGGGCACTCTTTTTTGAACAACAAGAAATAAATACGTGCAATAAACTGATCGCAGATGAAAGAGTAGGATTTCTTGTACCTGTTCTCCCATAAGATGTCGAAATATACATGAACCGGAAGCTCTGATACATGCCAGCTCAAGTTCATTTCAGCAGAGGCATTCTTGGCACAGATGATGGCATAAGAAGCCATGTAGAAGGAAGGGTTTTCTCCTTGTTAGCACCAGAAGTCACATCTGGATTGCGGGAGAGGTAAGCCTAATAACCATCAGAGTTTATGTCATAGATTGGTTATAAAAGGGTCAAATGGGAGAAGTCTCAGGAAAATATCATCTTAACTCAGAAAACTAGACTGATATGCACTAACAGGTGAGGTCTTGATTTAACTTCAGACAGTAAGTTGTAGTAAGGATGAGTAGGAGGAATGCTTTGGTGTGAAAATGCAGAGGTCTTCCAAGGACATCAAGTCTTTCGGCAACCCAAGGAGGAACAATTTAAACACAATAAATTCTTGAATTTAAATCTCACAGAAATTGAAAGGAACTATAACGACACTATAATCAAATTTTCATCATAATGCAGTCACAATAATTCAAGTGAATCATTCAACCATGAACTCTATTAGCATCAGAGGGAAACAAGAGGGAGTAAGAGAGTTGACTGTCATTAAACAAGATGTCTCAAATTCATATACATAACCAAAGAACTAGAATGTTTATTAAAACTTTACAATAAGGGAGCTTTGCTCTACCATCGATCATAAAAAAATGTCAAATTGACTCCTATATACTCAGAGCAACTCACCCCTCCAGTAGAGGAGCGACTGAGTCATTACATTCAAATATTTACATGTGCATGATCTTCTTGCAGAATATGCACGCAGTCTTTTCTCTGACACAAGCTCAGATCGACATGGCTTTTGCAGAGAAAACTTTCCTTAGGGGTACCACAGGACGACTCATCCAGACCCTCCATGCCTTCCATTTATGGTTGAAATGAGGTCTCAACCACTGCCCCTCCTTTCATTTACTATTTTCACCGAGATCAGGATGAGTTCTGACCTCCATGAATGCTCTAGGCGGTGCCCATGACTTTGTTGAATTAATCTCAGTGCCTCGAAACCACGTTTCTTTCTTTTGCAATCAATACAGGTGCTTTCGGCCTTTGGCATGGCTCCTTTCTATCGCTCTAACCTTGCATGTGACCTCAAGCCATGACCTGGAGCTTACCTCCAAAGGCATTTTCAGGAATTTTCCTTTCGAGAGTCTTCATTGTGCTAACTTATTTATTTCTCGATATTAGAATCGGTGAAATCACTCATCTAACCAACAATTAGATATGTTTCTCAACCAATGGTTGTGATTCCCCTTCTCGACTCTGAATTATTTCTCTATACGCGACTAGGGCCGACTGTTTCTCCTAAATCCCTCTTTCACATGACCACGATCTGTAACCTGTCGCCTATCTCCAAAGGCGTTTCGGGATTTTGGCTGTCGAGAGTTCCCACACTCCTGCCTTCAGATTTCCCGATCCACAAAACTGTAAAATCGTTGATCAGGTGCCACGTTCTCCATTAGTTTGAACGACCCATATCTATTTATAAATTTTGTGTTTTGCGAGTCCTCATGACTTTTCCCTCTTACTTTCCTGACTCACGAAACTACGAAAAGATGATCCAATGGTTTAACTTTCTCCTTTGATCAACGACTTTGATCTCTTCGGGATTTGGCATTTCGAGAGTTCTGATGACTCCACTCCTTGATCACTCTATCTCGTGAAACCAAGAAATTGCTAATCGTGCACCATGTGTCCTTCCTAGGATCAATAGCTAGGATGGCCTCATGGTTTCAGGGCTTTGGCAGATGCTAAACTTCGTTTAACTCTGTGATCCCGATAACCCGATGGACGTTGATCAGATCTGCCTGATGGATCTCCTTCATTGACAACTAATCTTGCTGGCTCGCCTGATTTGAGTTCATATCATACCTCTCTAAGTGTTGTGCTTTATGCTCATAGTTGTGGCCTGCGACCCTTGACAACTATATGTAATAACATTTGGATCCATAGGGGATGGCACGCTCCCTGCGAGCTATCAAAAATAGTAGTTCCTATCGCCTTAAGAATTGGGCTATGGAGTCGAGCTCAAAACATCTTGTTGAGGAATAAAAGTCGATAAGTAAAAACAAAAATAAACACACATGCTCGAAGGAGCTTATTTATGTACAGTCCTAAACTAATAAAATTTTACACAATGCTAGCTAAAAGAAAATTTCCACCATAGCCATTCAAGTAACTTCCTCACTGGAAGCTCCTTCACTTTGTTGATGATTGATAACAGGTAATGCAACCGTGATAGAAAAACGGTTACATTCTTCAACTTTCCACCTAATGATGAAGTTAGAATAAACATGAAGGAAATACAACTCCATTTATTCCTTCACAGGCTCATAGGACAATTGACAAACTCCAGAAGATTTATAACAGGAAGCCACCTCTACTACACAGCTGCTCACACATGGTTGAATGTCTCTAGAGAGTGCAGGTGAATCAGAAGTTGATGTGAGATGACTAATTTCAGACGATGGCTGCTCACTAACAAGCTCTGGACAGAAAATAAACCGCCCCTTATGTTTCTCGTCTGGTTCTTCTTCATGGCTTTCCCAAGGGTTAGATTCATAATCATCATAAACAGGACCCGTGGGAAAGCTCTAGTCTTCAATCTGCTGCTCAACATCTTATGCAGGCTAAGGATGGAGGATTTCCTCGTAATATTCTTCATTGGTGAACAGAGGATACGGCTCTGTAGTATGTTCTTGGAAATCCTTCATATCCATCTCAGAACTTGATTCATAGCTGTCATATACAGGCTGGTTTCTCCCCAGGTCAACAAATTGTGATGCAGGGATCTGTTGCTCCTCATCCGAATAATCAACAAAGGTTGAAACAACATGCACATCAGGAGTAGAATGCAAGGCCTCTACAGCTATGGAATATTCATCATCATCCTCAGTAGGGCTGTCAGGAACATCTGCTTCAAGGATTGGAAAATCCTATGCACTTTCTTTATAAGAGCAACAAGCACGATCTGCCTCGAATTTTTCTAGTCTTGTAGAAAGTGATTGTACCAACTCTATCAACTCTTCCAAGGTATATCCTTCATCCTCAAATCTTTCACAAGAACGAACTATGTCCTGAACACCATCTCTATACCCCTCACAACAATTATGACAAATTAACTCAGAGGAATAACACATTTGACAATGTCTATTGAAAGGTGCATGAAAATATCTCAGGGAGGAGATGCTAGCAGGGGGCAAGGATTGATACCATTCACGGGCATCCCCGTCTAATGAGAACATGAACATTTTTAACAATACATCCTCATGATGTATCTCCCACTGATGCATGAGTTCATGAAACTCATGGAGATAATGAGCAGGTTTGTCCTCTTTACACTCTCTAAATATGGGAAAATAATCTCCCCATTCATCCACAGTAGGGACAACATTAGGAAAACCAGGAACAACAGAAAAATCAAAATGAGAAAAGATATGAGCCAGGATTTTGTCCATTTCGAACCAGTGGAGTCGCCAATCGATTCTTTAACCATGGATTCACAAGGTGAATGAGATGCAGAATGAGTGTGTTTGGTATTTGTTCACCATCAAAGACTAGATCTGATCATTGTGTTCTCCCAGGGGCTACCAGGTGTATCCAGAAGAAGTCACACTGAAACAGTGGAGCTGGGACAATGGAGTCGCTACAGTGGAGTCACCAGGTGCACAGTTGCAATCTTTGATGTACTAAGTTCTGATGCACCTTCAGAACTAGTAAGATTTGTCGTTCTATCCCAGGGAAAATCTTCAATTTCGTCCCCAACTGTGGCATCAGAAATATTAGCACCAGAATTCACCTCTGGATTGTGGTAGAGGTAAGCCTGATACCCATCAGAGTTTATGTCATAGATTGGTTATAAAAGGGTCAAATGGGCGCAGTCTCAAGAAAATATCATCTTAACTCAGAAAAATGGACTAATATGCACTAGCAGTTGAGGTCTTGATTTAACTTCAGACAATAAGTTGTATTAAGGGTGAGTAGGAGGAAGACTTTGGTGCGAAAATGCATAGGTCTGCTAAGGACATCAAGTCTTTCGACAACCTAAGGAGGAACAATTTAAACACAAGAAGATCTTGAATTTAAATATCACAAAAACTTAAAGGAACTATAACAACACTATCACCAAACTTTCATCATAATACAGTCACAATGATTCAAGTGAATCATTCAACCATGAACTCTTTTAGCATCAAAGGAAAAAAAGAGGGGGTAAGAAATATGACTGTCATTAAACAAGATGTCTCAAATGCATATACATAACCAGAGAACCAGAATGTTCATTAAAACTTTACAATACAGGAGCTTTTCTCTTCCATCAACCATAACAAAATGTCAAACTGACTCCTATATACTCAGAGAAACTCTCCCCTCCATCAGATGAGCGACTGAGTCATTACATTCAAAACTTTACATGTGCATGATATTCTTGCAGACTGTGCACACATTCTTTTGTCTGACATAGGCTCAGATCGACATGGATTTTGTAGGGAAAAATGTCCTTAGGAGTACCACGGGCCAACTCATCCATACCCTCCATGCCTTCCATTTATGGTTGAAACAAGGTCTCAATCATAGTCCCTGCTTTCTTTTACTATTTTCATCGGGATCGGGATGAGTTTTGACCTCCATGAATGCTCTAGGCGATGCCCATGAATTTTCCGAATTAATATCGATACCTCGAAACCACACTGCTTTTTTCTGCAATCAATACAGGCGCTTTTGGCCTTTGCCGCAGCTCCTTTCTATCGCTCCAACCTTGCATGTGATCTCAGGCCGCGACCTGGAGATTACCTCCAAAGGAACTTTTGGGACTTTGCCTTTCGAGAGTTTTCATGGTGCTAACTTCCAGATTTCCCAATATCAGAATCGGCGAAATCTCTCATATGACCAATGGCTAGATATGATTCTCAACCAATGGTTGTGATGCCCCTTATGGACTCTGAATTAGTCCTCTATACGCGACTGGGGTCGACTGTTTCTCCTAAACCCCTCTTTCAAATGACCATGAGTCGTGACCTAGTGCCTATCTCCAAAGGCATTTCGAGATTTCGGCTGTCGAGAGTTTCCACACTCCTGCCTTCAGATTTCCCGATCCGCGAAACCACGAAATTTTCGATCAGGCGCCACATTATCCATTAGTTTGAACGAACCAAATATATTTTGAAATTTCACGTTTCGTGAGTCCTCATGACTTTTCCCTCTTAGTTTCCCGACTCACGAAACCGTGAAAATCGGATCCAACGGTTTAACTTTCTCCTTTGATCAATGGTTGTGATCTCTTCGGGATTTCGCATTTCAGGAGTTTTGATGACTCTGCTCCTCGATCACTCTATCTCACGAAACCACAAAATTGCGAATCGTGCACCATGTGTCCTTCCCAAGATCAATGGCTAGGATGGCCTCATGGTTTTAGGGCCCTGTCAGATGCTAAACTTCATGTAACTCTGTGATCCCGATAACCCGATTTTCGTTGATCAGATCTGCCTGATGGATCTCCATCGTTGACAACTGGTCCTACTCGCTCGCTTGATTTGAGTTCATATCAGACCGCTCTAAGTGTTGTGCTTTGTGCTCATAGCTGCGACATGTGACCCTTGACAACTATATGTGATAACACTCTCTCTTTCGGCATCTGAGATTGTCGTATGCAAGTGCTTAGTTGTTTGGAGATGATGGCACCCTCGTTAAAACCTATTCCAAAAATGGATACCATATAAGCTAGAGGCATCCAGGCCTCTGAAAACCTAGAGTAGTCTTTTTCCCCTTGCAATTGGTAGAAGAGGGCCATTAGATAGATGTACAACTCCCTTAGGTTGGCCGTCAGGTACCAGCCGGAGCTCCGATTGGTGAAATTTTTATCCTCTCTCCACCACGATGCCATCACCTTGCTGGTGTCATTTTTCTCATAGAGTCTTACAACCAAATCGGTGTTTAGCCATTCTTTCGGCTCTCTTATCTTGTAGTAATTCTGCACTTCCACTGGGAGGAAAACCCCGACACATCCGCCACTGTCGTCATTAATAAAACATCTTTGTGTGTCAGTGTGATCGATAATCCATTTCAGGAGTTCTATGTAGGGTAATATTGGAGTCCTGCTTGCCACCATGTGCAAATACACCTTTTGTGCATTTGTGAAGACTTCATCATCGAGTCTTCTCGTATCGGGATCGCTATGTGGGGTATATTTGGGGAATTCCTCCCGCTTCATTTTCTTGAAAAGTTCTTCCCAGCACGGGAATACTATCTTGGTCTTGATGTTTGCCTCTATGTCTCAAAAGGCCAGTGGATGAATGAAGACCTTCTTGGTGGTTGTTTTGATGACGGGCACCGACTTTGGAGCAAATTCCAATTGTCTTGCAACCGCTGGGGAGGAACCTTCTCCCACCTCTGGTTCTTGTAGCTTTTGCACTCTTGGAGATTTCTTGGTGGTAGGTTTCTTCAGAGGCATTGTTCCTACAACTGAAAATGATCCTTTAGGCATGTGTACAAAGTAACATTGGATAAAACTTAAGAGATGAAGCATAAAACATCTATAGACCGGTACATACCTGTAACGCTTGCTAAACCTGTTGTTTCATACTCACTGGACCTTGGAAGATTTCCCTGGATTGTTCGTCTCGCTCCTCTAGATGTTTCAAACTTCTTTGCGCATAGAATAATCTTGTTTACAATGAATCAAGAGGATTTAACGAGAGAGATCCTACCAATCATATCAACCAGTTAATTCAAGTAATGATTGAAATTCAAAAAAACCTATCGCCGAATATATGCAAATAAATTCTACATGGGTTGACGACGGAGGAGCGGAGGGTGATGCATTGTATCGGCATGTTCAAATGGTCCTTTTGATTCGGGAACGAATTAGAAACTAATGCGATATTTTGGACTTAATTAGCCCTTTAAATGTGTTGTATCTAGCGTATCTTAGAGCTAAAACATCCCATCGCGTCACTTTCGTAGTGGGCAGATCGGGAATCGGCGATATCCTTGTGTATGTTCCTGTTGGCATCCTCCTGAGAAAAACCTCCAACGCCGATTGATTTCGTCATATAATGTTGACGTGGAAAAATGGGTTCGGGGTGCAACATGGGTCTCGGGAGCTAGTAACGACTCAAGAAAAACTAGATCACATGTCTAACTACTCGGGCAATGACAGGTGGAAAAAGAGGACAGGAGGTTTGGCTGCATATCTCAATCGGAGTTGGGTCTTTCGACAGGAGATGTGTATTAAAATAAACCTAGGACTACCGATGTCAAAAAGTATCGGGGTCGGCGGTCAGGGGGATAAACCTATCATGCCCCTTTTACGGACCTACCTTCTCAACAAATCGTCGATGCCGAGAATTCCAGGGATCAACTATCGACAATATCATTTATTTCTTTGGGAGTGGTTACTCTTTTATCCTTTCATCGATGCCGAAGGGATCAGTCATCGACAATATCCTCAGTGATGTTTGTCGTCAAAATAAAAACTCCTGTGTACCGGCACTGATGAAGATCGACGCTCGACTACCTTGGTTTTCTCGAGCGATTTTTTTTTTTTTGTCACCTCTAATTCTTTCCGATGTCAAATTTCTTAAGCGCGTCGGGGAAACGTTTTGACTATCGATCCTTTAAATTAAAATTTAGTCGTTTTAAGTTATGGGTTTTCCCATGCTCAAGTAGACTTTGAGAGGGTTAAAAGAGAAACAAAATGACAAGCAAAGGCAACATTTTCATACTGAAGTAGAATCAGACAATGCAAAAGATCAAGTGGTACCCAAAAAAGTAAAAATTGGCATATGCTTTTTTAGGGTGTGTTGAGTGCTCAACATGACCCTTGTTTTTCTTGTTATTATGGCGAGGATTTTTCTTCTTGGGATTCTTGGATTTATCTTTCTATTGGGATACTAAATCTTTGTTGGAGGTATCTGCAGTGCTGACCACTTCAAGTTGCACAAGATTATCTTTCTCTCTAATAAAATCATCACAAAAGGAATCAAGAGAGGGATTTTTATAAGCAGTCCCTAGAGCTTTTCTAGTGGCATAAAAGGTAGATACAAAAACAAGATATGCACTACCAAGCTTAGCAAGAATAATATATATGCAACACTCTTCATCTAACTTTATGTTACGTTGTTCACATAAAATTCTAAGTGTTTTGAACTTAGATAAATAATCTTCAATGAAAGAGAATTAATTTGGACTTAAATTCATTATCTAATTTTCTATCTCGTGGGCTCTTATAATATTGTGTTTACCAAACACAAATTCAAGATTTTCCCAAGAATCATCAGGGTCATCAATTCCTTGAAGGTGAAACTTTAAATCAAGAGAGATGGACATTCTAATCAGTGAACGTGCTTCGTCATTATTATTGGCCCATTTTAATTTCTTTTAATCATCAATGAGTTCTAGTTCTTTCCCCATGGTAATCCAGTACATTCTGTTACTTCTTAATAAATTCTCCATATGGGATTTCCATTGGAAATAGTTGGTGCTGGTAAGCAAAAGATCGTTGGAATAATCCATATTAAATATGAAGATAATATAAATTTAGAAAATGAAACCAATGGTCTGGTTGGAAATATCTTGAAAAATTACGTTGTTTAAAAAAAAATGGCACTGAAAACTGACTTCAGATGTGAAATTTATTCCCTTTTGAAAAAAGGCATAAACAGTAACCAAAGAACCACGTGGTAGGTATAAGTTGGTCCAGGTGGTGATACCCCTCATAAATATGTCTATAAGATCACTTTTAAATAAGTTACTTATGAAGTGTCTCACTTTTATAAAACAAGTGAGAATCAATTGAAGTTACTTTATAAATGAAAGTTGCATGCAAAAAAAATAACTTAAAAGAAAATATTTAAAGTCATTTAATATTGATTCACTTTTATAACTTAAGTGAAATGCACTTTACAGTGAATGCATGAAATTAAAAAAAAAAGTAACAAAAAAGAGACTTGAACTCAAGACCTTTTACCAAGTAAAGTAACTTTTAACCAAGTGAGCTAGTGCAACACTTATTATAATGATTAGGAGGAAGATTGTTGTTGTTGTTGTTGAAGAAATCCTTGGAGAGCGTGCTCATCAAAAAATGTTTTCACACAAGAATTTTTTTTTTGTTTTTGGCCGAAAACAAGGGTTAAATCTCGGTTATTTTACCCAAGAAATGCAAATTTCCCTCTATTTTTGATTACCGAGATCGCACAGAGCGCACGACAAAGAGCATATGTAGATAGGAAAACCCTTTCTGATCTATTTCTGATTTTCCAAAATCGCACAGGGCACGGGGGTAAAGAGCATATGCAGATCCAAAAGAGTAGAAACCTAGAAATTAAAAAAAAAAAAAATTGAAATAATAACTCTGTAAAAATTTAGAAGGGTGTATTCGGGCTTTATACCTCCAGATTTGACTAAAATGGTCATATCTTGGGAAAACATAAATCTTTTCGAGTGAAGAGAAAATAGTTCTTGATTGAAATGAGTGCTAAGATGCAATAAAACATTCCTCTCAGCCCATAAATGTATGGAAATGGAAGAAAAAATAAATTAGGCAACATGACTTCACAATTTCGATCTACAATATGAATGAGTTTTCATATGCGCTCTGATACCATGTTCGACAACACATGTATTCCAATAGAGGACACACACCTTCAGTAACCACTCACACAACCAGATCAATATCAACACATCGATGTTTTCACATGGTAAAACGCCTATGGGGAAACATGAACGACCCCAACCAACGTGGCCACTTGGAACACTTTATTAATGCAAAAGAAAAATTTGCAGAGAGATTTTACAAGAGAGTTTCTCACAATCGATCATCGACAAATGACCCTCCATGATCTTTAAATAGGAATCATGGACCAATCCGGTGTTAAGCCACAAATCAATGTAGTTGTTAAGATTGAGGAGAATATGAACCATCAGATCACTTTATGTCGGGAACATATCGCGACCGTCAAATTTCCTAACTACAAATGCATACTAAAGAAACACACTAGCAAACACATTTTTACCTAACAACACATTAGACCAAGTTGATATTAACTAACTTCTAAATGTTTAAATATACTAACACTATATTAACTAATAAACATCTTAACATATCATAATATTGATTAATATTAAAATTGAAACTCCTATATAATGATCCAATATATATTTCTCTCCAATATATATTTCTCTCTAGAAAGGAAATTGGATAATATAAATTATTATGTTGAACAATACCTTCCACCAATATTCTTCATTACGGTTGGAGAATTAAAAATATTCCATGATAATAAAATTTAAACATTATTATGATGTGGTTATTGATATGGTAAGTACAGGTGAGATGCAAAATGACTAAGTATGTGAGCACCTAAATTTTCAAACTTTAACTTGGTTGGAATGACATGTTTTCCTGTTAAATATCGTACCAATTATAAGGATGAGTGTAATACCATGCTTACTTTTCCTTTGAAGTGGGCTTGATATTTAACCTATCCATATTTTAACTCCAATTACAATGTGTAAACTAATAGTCAAACTTGTGGAGGGTTAACCCATTGTTGAATCTTAGGATTTCCACATTAAATTTTAACCATGCATGGTTAAATGACATGGTGGTGTGGGTGGTTATACAAGAGAGACATTCAATTTTTCAAGTTTCAATTTTCATTTTTATTTCTTTTCTAAAACAATTAATATTGTGATTTTTTGGAACAAAATAAATGCATTATAAAGGAAAATTACATATTTAATTTTGTATTTAAATTTATTATTACATTTTTAGCTTTGTATTTAAATTTATTGTGAAAATAAATATCATTATTTATCTAAAAAATATGCAGTTCATAAAAAGAAACATATTATAACTAAAAAACTTTGTATTTAAATTTATTGTGAAAATAAATGTCATTATTTATTTATAAAAATATAAAGTTCATTAAAAATATATATATTATAAATGAAAATAATGTATATGTTTTATATATACCCTTTTAAAGTAATGAATATGTTTTATATAAAAAAAAAATATTAAAGTCAATTAAAACAAATATTTACCAAAAATTACCCAAAAAAATGCGGCTTTCTTGTGTATGTGATTAATTTTTAATGCTAAACTAGAATTGTTTTATGAGGTAAATAAACTATAATTGTTTTATAAGGTAAATAATCAAATTAGTAGAGCATGCTCTTTCCTATAAGCGTTTCTTCTAATGTGTGCGGTGTACAATTATTATGAAATAGATGAATTTTGAAAATTGTACCAAAAATTACCAAAAAATGTGGCTTTCTTGCTCATTATGTACTGTGTATGTGATTAATTTTTAATGCTAAAGTATAATTGTTTTGTTTTATGAGGTAAATAATCAAATTAGTAGAGCATTCTCTTTCCTATAAGTGTTTCTTTTAATTTGATATAATAAATGTGTGGTGTTTCTTTTAATTTGAAATAATAAATGTATGCGATGTACCATTATCATGAAATTTATGAATTTTAAAAATTGTAATATACTTTTGGAAACCTAATTCCATGTATAATATTTCATATGAATATATTATTGTGAAATTTTGAAGTAGTTATAGAAAATCAAGTAATCAATGCCAAAAAAAACCTCTAGTCATTATTTTTGTGAAATTTTTCTTTCCAAATTAAGAAAGCATGCAAAACATCTTTTAATTTAATCAAGTAATCAATGAAAAAAAAAAAAAAAAACCTTTTAGTCATTGTTTTTGTGAAATTTTGCTTATGCAAAAATATTTTAATTTTGATATTTATATTAGTAGGCATTCAATATTTCGATATGTTATGAGAGAGCATCATGTGCTAAAATTTGGCATGGGTGCAAGATCACCTCACACTCACACTGGCTAATCTTCTCTTTGAAAGGTATACTCAAATTGTGACTTGAATATTTATATATTCATCCTTGAAACCTATTTATATATTCATCCTTGAAACCTATTATGGGAACTTGGTTGTTATAATGTGATTGTATAAATAAAAACAATTATTAATTAAATTATTTTAATTAATACATTGAATATGTTATTATATATGTCGTTTGTGGTTGGTATATAGCGATAGATATGGTGTTGACTATTTATTATTTGACGATCGATTAAAAATTTGTAAGTTTTTTCTAAAGTTTTACATTGTATATTGAATTTCTTTATTTTTCTTAATTGTTTAAAAGAATTTGTTGAGATGTGATCGGTTATTGAAACCAATCCATTATTATTATTTTTTGAATAAAAAGAGAGGGTAGATTCTATTAAAACTTTTCTAATACAAAAAAGCACATAGCAACAGTCTGTCAACTATCCCGCCAAATTAGTGGAAACTAGGACAACTGACAGACTCTGATGTCAATGTCAAAATTGTCGGTCTGCCATCTTCCCTGCCAAACGGAAACTGGGGCAGGTGACGAACCTATGTATGTGAAACATTTTTTAGAGCAGCCATGGAAATTAAACTGGACATTAAACTAAAAATTAAACAAGGACCTAAGCATGAAATTGAAATTGTGTTGTAGCAGTGCAAGGATCTGAACTAAAATCCAAGCCATAGTGTTACCCGTTTGCATCGAAGGTTGCATCACTGGGGTTGCCACTGAGAGGGCCATTCCGAGGCTGGAGCACAAAAGGTCTGGTGCAAGTTGGGCATTTTTGGCCTGCTGGTGGATTTGAGTATGTGTTGTAGGAAAATTCCTCTACTGACAGGTGAATTCCCTCTTGGATCTGAGACCCCTATGACCAAGACAAAAAAGTGCTAACTTTGAACATTGAATTTCCTTTAAACATAAATAAGTTATTCAATAGAGAAGAGGAAGAAAGTATGAGTACCTTTTTATGAAGTTTGTCCTCACTCAGTCCAAGTTGAACTTGATCTCCAAGTCCTTTAAAGAGTCCTGCAATCCAATAAACAACAAAGACAAAGCATACTTCCTATTCTACCATGATTAGTTTAAATCTAGATTTATCCAAAGAGACAAGTCCATGAAAATGTACACAAACTTGAAGGAAGCAGGCCAAGCACATGTATTAATGAGAACTCAAAAGAGATACTTACAAACCATTGATGAAGTTGCAACAACCTCTCCAAGTCCTCCTCGTCCAACCCTTGGACAAAGCTCCCAAGAACATAAGTTTGATACCTCCAATTTGCTTCCTTCCTTATGAGATCATAAGTTTGGTATCTCAAAACTTCTCCATGCCTTCTCCCTCCATGGAAAGCCTGCATTATATAGGATTTGGAGGCTTAACTACCATGGAGAGGATCTCTCATCAGATCCACTAAAAAAGGGATCTCTAAGATATTTAGGGAGAAAATATTTCTTAAGGATTCTAGGGAGGAAATATCTCTCAAGGATTTTAAGGAGGAAATATTTCAACCATCCATGAGATCCTCCACCTTCCCTAAAAAATAGGAAACCAAATGTGAGGTGGATTCTCACACTTAATTACTTCTTTTCATGAATATTAATATTAATTCATGTGCACTTGATTCTCACACTTAAATAATCCCTTTTTTCATGAATATTAATAATAATTCATGTGCACTTGGTATTTTGGCCTTTATGTAATATATCCCTCCTCCACATTGACTAGGGATTGTGACATAGGTAGTTCCATGGTGTCGATGTGTATGAGACGCTTATATGACACTTTACGACACTTAGGGTGAGGTACCTAGGTGTGCATATTTCATGTGTAACAATATGTCTCATACAACATATCGATGCACTGGTGCATGATGATGTCACGGTGAATTTGATCCGCCATCTAGATTCTAAGCTCGAACACAAGCACAAGCTGGTCTGGGTGGAAAAATGGTGGTGGTTCTTGACAGGGATCTAGGCTAATCGTAATAGGTGGTGGCACCAGGATTGGGCCACCCCCCACCTCCAAACCACCACCGACTGCCTCGCCTGAATCCTCATGTGCTCCTTCCTTGTTCTTCACCATCCTGAACCTCTCCTCTGTCTCGTGCTCCTCCAATATCTCCATTGTGCTAGAAATTTTGAATTCGCCTGGATGCGTTGCATTCTCGGGGTCAAGATGGAGGAATTTCGTAGGGAATTCCTCCTCAATTATGAAAGTGTAAGCATCCCTTTCCTCCCACACAGGTTGGTCTATGTCTGGTGCACTAGCGTCTGCTGGAAATTGGCTGGGGGCTGCCAATTATCCGGAACAGTGAAGAGGAGGGAGTCCAGAGGGAACTAGATTGGATCCTCTGGAATCACCTCCTACACATACACCATTGGTGGCGTCCTATCCTTTTCCCTTCGCTGAGTGCGGGCTATGGATAATTCCCTCTCCAACTATTGCATCCTCTTCTGTCTTGTGACGAAGTTGTGCCAGGCAAGACCGTGACGCGAGAGGCCTCTTTCCCTCATCATGAAGGAGAAATGGAGGGTGGTAATGAGCAACATAAGTGTATTGGGGGCCCTCTGGTAGCTGTTGTAGTTGCACCAGTGCATAGAGTTGTCGGGCTGGTGTGAAGGACTATGAAATGGCTCCAAATTATGCTTCACTAGATGATAACATAGAGGGTTGACATGAACGCTACCACCAGCGTCTCCCATCCACTGAATCTCATGGTCGTCACTTTTCTCTCTCGAGGGAGAATTCCTTCACCTCTCAATGAGAAGTTATGGTGAGCTCCCATTTAATGGTGATGGGAGGGGAGCCGACCTTCCATATTAATGGCTGAGCTCTGGCCTATGCTATGTGGCCACTCTGTGCTTCATGGCACCCCATCCGAGTTTGGATAATCATTCCTTTCCAGGTCCAAGCATCGTTCTGAGAGTTCAGAATGAGGAGAGGTTTGTGTAGTCTAGTAAATCAACTCCTTTATGGAAGCCACCCCTTCATTTTCCAGACAATCATATACTTTGTTTGCCTTCTATTTCACGTGTGAGGGGATGATGGTGATATTGGGTTGTAAGAGGGTGCCAAAATCTTCCAGAAGTCCTAAAAGTCTCCAGCTGGGGGAGACTTCCAAGGGTTTCTCTCCGTGAAGAATTTTGGTAATGAGTTGAATGATGATGTGGGAATCCCCCTCCACTATGATCTTGTTTAGTTGTTGGTTTGTTTCTATATTAATTCCTCTTAAGAGACTCCAGAGCTCAACAACGTTGTTTGTATTAAAACCAAGAATTCTCACTACATAGTGGAGAATTTCTCCATCTGAGTTCCTTAGGACCGCCCCAAATCCTACCGGGCCCATATTTCCTTTTGACGCGCCATCAAAGTTTAACTTGGTGAAACCAATTGGTGGGGGGNGGGTAGGTGCTTGGGTTGCATGTTGATCAGTTGGCCATAGGCCTCTGATTTGTATCATTAAGATTGAGTTTCCAGTTTTGAAGGATATGCCTTTCACTCATGTTGCATTTTAAGTCCTCTTGGGACCAATGCCCGCTCTTAATTGTTTCCCAAATAAAGTTCATGATTCTTTCCCAAGTTGAGGTGGGGGGGAAAGCATTCGATCAGAAGATCCTTTTGTTTCTTTCCTTCCATATTTTCCATAGGATGAAGCCCAATAGGAGATTCCAAATGTGATCTAGGATTGGGTGTTGATAGGAGATCGAGTCCCAATTTTATAGAGTGTTGATGATGCTGGCCTTGTTTCTGTTGGAGCGACACATTATTTGAGTTCCCAAATCCCAAATTGTCTCATTGTAGTGGAAATGGTTGAAAAGGTGCTCCATTGTTTCTTCCTATTGCAGACAAAGGGTACAGATGGAGGGGCCTATGAAGCCTCGTTTCCTGAGATTGTCCCAAGTGAGGATGCAGTTTTGGACTATGAGCCACAGGAAGATGGACACTTTAGGCTAGAGTTTTGAGTTCCAGATATTACCCTAGATGCTCTCCTTGGCCTGATCCTAATATTTCACCTGTAAGTAGTAGGCTTCTTTGACATAAACGTTGCCAGCCGTGGAGTGTCACCATTTGAGAATGTCTGGACCTTCCCTGATGGATATTTTCCATTGTTTTGCATAAGCTTTCCAGGCTTGTAGGTCTGTCTCCCTTGGGAGTTGAAGTTCATGTGGGTTAGTCTTCCAAGTGTGCCATGGTCGGTGCCTGTCAGACGTGCTCCAAATATCCTTTTCCCACCTGAAGTTCTCATGTTGTAGTGATTGGTGAAGGGGGGAGAGTTCTTCAAGAGTGGCCAAAGGTGGTTGTTGTTTCCAAGAGTCTTGCCAGAACAATGCATGTTCCCCATATCTGATCTCCCATAAATCATGTTTCTGTATTATCTATCGGTTGTTCCAATCCGTGTTCAATATATTGGATCCCTGGATCTGATCGTTGAATCTAATTAGATGATCTTCTCTTGTGGTGGGTGCATATTTATTTTTCCAAATTGTTTCTCAGAGTTTTGTGGGGTGCTTGAGCCATCACCACCAAAGTTTCCCCCCCATGATTTGATTTATTTTCCCTGGGTCCTTGAGCCCCATTCCACCCAAATATTTAGGTTTTCATATCTTATCCCACCCAACCAGCGCCCACTTCTTATTTGGGTGATGTCCGTTCCATAAGAAGTTGCGTTGAATGTTTCTGATGGCTCACATGACAGACTGTGGTGTTGCTAAGGCATTGAAAAGGTAGGTTGGCAAGGCCTGAAGAACAAACTTTAGGAGCAACAGCTTGGATACAAGATTAAGAGGTTTGAAGGTCCAATTTTTTAGTCTATTGGAGATGGAGAGTATCAGGTGGTGCCAGGAGATGTTGTGTGCAACTGCTCCTGTGAGTGGAATGCCTAGATAATTGGATGGAAGGGAGCTCTTGGGAATACCCAGGAGAAAAGATATATGGTTTTGGATAGCCACTGGGGTATTGAATAAGTAGAGCTTAGACTTTTCAAGGTTTAGGGCCATTCCCGAAGCATCAACAAAATCAGTGAGGATAGAATTGAGTTTAATGGCTTCCTGGGCTGTTGGAGTGTTTAGCAGGAGGGTGTCATCAACAAACTGACTGTGATAATGGGTTGGATGAGTATTGTGCAAAGGAAGGCCTTTAAGGGAGCCTTCCAAAAAATAAAGAGGAAAGGGGAGAGGGGGTCCCCTTGACGGATTCCTCTGGTGGGAGAGAAGGGTTGGGAGGGAATGTCATTGAGAATGATAGAGAAGAAGGTTGAATAAGTGAGATGCATGATCCAGTCTACCCATTGGTTGTCAAATTCAAAAGCTTCGAGGAGGGAGTGCGTGTACTGCTAACTGATTCTGTCAAAATATTTAGAGAGGTCAAGTTTGATGAGCATACCTGGAGTCTTTTTCACTTTCATTGAGTGGATGACCTCATGTGCTAGGATGATGTTGTCCATGATTTTCATTCCTTCCATGTAGCTCGCCTACTCTTTGGAGATAATAAACAGCAGAATCGGTTTGAGACACATGGCTATGGCCTTTATGATGATTTTTTATATGACATTGCAAAGAGAAATCGGTTTGTATTGTTTAGGGTGCGTGATCCTCTCTTCCTTGGGGATGAGTGTGAGGAAGGTGGAATTAAAGGCAAAGAGGACTTGACCTGAGGTTTTAGATTCCTTCACCACCTACTCGACTTCTTCTCTGATCATTTCCCAACAATAGTGGAAGAATTATGTTGTGAAGCCATCTGGACCGAGAGCTTTTCCTAGGGGAATTTCCTTGAAAAATTGATCAAGTGATGGGCCTCCTTAGGGCTTCATTCTATTCCAAAGTTATTAGGGAGGGTATGTTCCTGGTGATTTTGTTGATTGCTTGCATTCTGTCATCAATGGTTTCTGTTAGGAGGTCTTTGTAGTAATTGGTTAGTTCCTCTACAATTCTATTATGCTCCCTAATGGGATTACCCTGAGCGTCCTCCAGCTGAGTTATTCTTTTGATTTATCTATGACGCACCATTGATCAGTGAAATAATTTGGTGTTCTTTTTACCCTGTTTGAGCCATTACACCCTAGATTTCTAACGCCAGAGTATTTCCTCCTGCTTCTTCCTTTCTTACAATTTCGTCTTGAGCTCCTCTTCTTCCTTCGTTAAGTATGTAGTTATAATTCTTGATATGAAGGTCTTTTTAAGGGTTTCCAATCGCTGCTCAATTTCTTGTATTCTTTGAAGGATGTTCCCAAAGACTATTTTATTCCAGTGCTTTAGATGTGCCTTGAATGTTTTGAGCCTTTGATGGAACTTGTAGATGTTGTAAGACAATTGGCTTAGGTTGATGGACAATTGGTATAGATTGTTGGTTTTCATTGATGTCAACCATTGGAGAGTGATATTGTAGATTTATGTCAACACTTAGTGATTGATGTCAATCCTTGGAGAAAGTCCTGTAGCGAATTCTGGTAGCACAAAGGTTTGGGTAATGGACCCAAGTTTGTTTGATGTATAATGGTATGAGTTTTAATATATTTGAAGGTAAGACTATTCTATATGGGTATTACATTTCACGCCATTTCCGGTGGTATGTGTAACATCACATAACTCCTCAGGGTTAGAGAGTTATGGTCATGTGAAGTTGGAGAACCTAGGTTTGGGTAATGCACCCAAGTTTGTTTGATGGATAACGGTATGAGTTTTGATATATTTTTAGGTAATACGATTCTATATGGATATCACATTTCATGCCATTTCCATTGGTATGTGGAACGTCACATAACTCCTCACGGTTAGAGAGTTATGGCCATGTGAAGTTGGATAACCCTCATGAGTCATCTAGAAGCCCCAAAAGGTCAAAGTAGTCAAAGTGGTTTAAGATATTTTTAGAAGGTAAATAATAAAGTGAAGTGATTAGTGTATTATAATTCAAAGTGAATACAAAATAAATTATTTAAATAATAAAGTTAATGGAGAAATTTCTAAGTTGACAAGTGGTTAGAAGTGGGTTAGCCCTAAAATAAGGAAAGTGGTTTAAAGGTAACCCATTGAGGTAAATTAAAGTGATGAGTGTACTATAAGTCAAAGTGGATACACAATAAATTATTTAAACAATAAATTTAATGGATAAATTACTAATTGGACAAGTGGTTAGAATTTGGTTAACTCTAAAATAAGGAAAGTGGGTTAAGATGGTTAAAAGGTAACCCCTTGAGGAAGCTACATGAAAGTATAAATAAGACGCAAGACTCTCTCATTTTGTATCACACTTGAGAATATTGAATATATACAGGTGATGGAGGTAACCAAAGTATATATAAGTCGAATTTCAAAGAGAAGGTGAAGTAAAGAAGGCCGAAATTCAAAGGAGGATAAATTATTTTGATGATGCTTTCTAAGGTATGTTATTTACAGGTCATCTCACCATTTTCACAATAATTTTTTTCTAGAATGAATCAGACCGTGAAATTGATAGTACATTGAGAAAAAATATCCAATTAGTTGTGGTACAAATTTCAACTTGTGGGTCGTTTTAGTTTTGGAGTTACACTCCGTGGAAAATAGGGTTTGTGGCTAGTCCTGAAACTAGTCTAAAACAGGTGTTTCGGGTAAAAAAGTAATAACTTCTTCATAAGATATCCAAATTAATTAAGAACACAATTTTTTGTTAGAGTATAGTTTGTAGTATTTTGTGTACAATTTTCATATTCATACAACAAATATTATGTGTGGGGCACGCTCTAGTAGTTCGCTCTCTAGAATAAGCCAGAATTCAACAAGGTATGTCATTTTTGCTATAAATCCTTTTCTTAGAGGTTCCGAGTAGTGAATCTTGGAGGAATTGTATAAAACACACTGAAGAACATAGTGTACGATTTTCATATCTTTATTCATTACATGTACATAGTTATGATTATTTCAAGTTAGGGTTGTTGACTAATCCAAAACTAGTCATGTGAGACTAAAGAAAAGTTTGATGAAAATGCTAGTCTCTTGTTGTTAAAGTTAAGGAAGGTTTCTAGGTATGTGATCATATACACCAGGTCTATTACAGAGTTATAAATCAAATTTGGATGATGAAATTGATGAGGGATTTTGGTTGAGGTACATGTTGGGTACATGGTTGAGACAAGTAGTTGATGATTTGACACATACATGAGGTGTATAGTTGATGATGTTGGTACATATTGATGAGTCATAGTTGATGAGTAGTTGATACATGATTGGTACATACTTGATACATGGTTGGAGACACTTGTTAGTAGTATTATGGTTTATGGATGATTTAACATACTTGTATTGGTATATTATTAGAAGCACATATTGATCTTGGTGATGATTTTGAGTTGTTGTGTTATGCTTGGTTGATGCACATATTTGAGAGTTGTAATTGTGATTGATCTTGGTGAGTAGATCTGATTTGGTTGATAATATTGATGATACATGTTGTTGTGATAGGTTGTTTTGACAGGTTGTCGTGACATATTATTTGTACAGGTTTGGTGCATGGTTGATGCACTTGTTCATTGTATAGGTTGAGGTATAGGTTGGTGAATGGTTGATGCACTTGTTTAAGGTACAGGTTGATTACATGTTGTCTGGTACAAGTTGGTGCACTTGTTTATGGTATAGGCTGATTATAGGTTGAGGTACAAGTTGATGCATGGTTCAGGTTATTGGTATAGGTTGTTTGGTGTAGGTTGATTAGTATAGGTTTACAACAGTATATCTCACAATGATAGTGTGACAATGGTTCCTTCACTCTACTTATATGTCAGGGAATTTGTATGGGGCAAGTATAGGTGGTTGTATCCACCTTTTGGTTGTATCCGGAGAACATAGGGGGTTGTAGCCTCCTTCTGGTTGTAGCCATAGAATTGGGGAGTTAGAGCTTCCTTCAGGTTGTAGCCTGAGAAACTAGGGGGTTGGAGCCTCCTTCCAGTTGTAGCTGGAAAACAAAGGAAGTTGGTGCTTCCAATGAATGTAATTCTTAAAGACATATAAGAAAAAACATCTTGTGGTTTTCTCCTACTTTGGGTTTCCATGTAAAGCACTGGTGTACTGTGTATGTGTGTGATTTCACATTTGTTCATTGTTTATTTACTCTACAACTATTGGATGATAATGCTACACTGATATAACACTTGCATTTTATGGTGAAAAAGGATTAAATTTCTCTATTACTGATTCACCCCCCCTCTCAGTAATCCAACAATTGGTATCAAAGTAGGTTCCTTCAGGAAACAATTTAACCTATGGAAGGAGATCATGGATTATTCTGAGACTGGAGTACCAATGTTTAATGTTCAAAACGGTTTTAGGTATGAGATGTGGAGCATAAGGATGAAAGTATTTTTACAGGAACATGGACATTATATTTGGCTATCATTTGTTACAGGATATGATAGTTCAAAAAGGGAAAAGTCTACAGCCAAGAAGGAATTGAAGAAGAATAACAAAATAGCAATGGATTTCATTTGGGAAGGATTACCTAATCTGGTAAGAGAAAAAGTTCGTAAATGTTCATCAGCCAAAGAACTTTGGGATAAGTTACATGACATATATTCTTCACCCATCGTAGATTCAAAAAAATTTCAAAGAAGATCCAGATATAGAACAAGAAGAAAGATGCTCATCATGTCAAACATATTCAGAAGAGGAAGAATATGAATAAGAAGAAGTTGATTGCAGAGAAAAAATGATCAGTGAAATTGAATATCTAAAGAAAGAAAGAGAAGAAAACAATTCATCCAAGAAAGAATTGATGAAAAAAAAGGAAAGTGTTCAAGGTTCCGAAAAAGATCAGAAGGTCATTAAGAATTTAAGAGCTCAACTAGAAGAGGCCAAAAGAATTGAAGGAACTCTAGAATATCAAAAAAAATGTTTAGAAGCCAACATAGTAGCAGAAAAGGAAGAAGCAGAAAAAAGAGAAAATATACTGATAGATCATCTCAAGGAAAGAACCAATGACTTAAACCAACTTGAGGAAGAGTTTGGTCAAGAAGAGAGAAGACTGGAAGAAGAAATATTTACATTGAAAATCCAACCTGAAGAATAAAAGAGAACATAAGAGGTCATGAAGTCTCAGATAATGAAGAAAGAAGAAGAGGTTGAGAATATTGAAGAAGAAGTTGTCACACTAAGAGTCAAAATCATCAAGCTCAACAAGAATGTTGAAGAGATAGAAACATCCACATCAGTTGTAGACAATGAAGAGAAGCGCTCTATGTCGCTACAAAAGAAGAATGAAGAAAATAGAAACATTTATGTAGAAGTACTCAAAGGAATGAATCATGGTCAACCATAATCTAAGAAAACTAATAAATATACATCTTCAAGAAGACCATCCATGTTCAAGCTGCAAATAATCTTCAATCATGATCATGATCAGTCAAGGCAGAAATTCAGAAAGACTACACCACAAAGAAGATCATTCACTCTCAGGTATGCAAATTTCTTTTATGGTCATTGTTTTTATTGTACTAACTTTAGACATAAGGTTGCAGATTGGAGGGATTATAATAGAAATGTTCAAGCAAGAAATGCCTATGTAGCCCCACGTAACATTGAATGTTACAAATGTCATAACTATGGACACATAGCTCGTGATTGTAGAAGCATGATCGATACTTCCATGAAAGAGAACACTGATATCAGATATAAGAACATATGGATAAGAAAACATGAAGAACAGGTGAACAAAGACTAGGTCCTAGAGATCGAAAGATTGGAAATAAAATGAGATGAAAAAAAATCTACAGAGAAAAAGAAGGATGTCAGATATAGAAATGTTTGGAAAATAAATGAAAGAAAAGAAGGACAAGTAAATAAGGAACAGGTTTAAGATATTGTACTTTCAGGTATTGTAGTGAAAGATGAGTCCATAGACAAAAAGAAAGAAGTCAAAGCTCAAAGAGATGATCAATCTACCAATGAAGATGATGATGAATACACATCAGAGAAGGAATTGTTCTGACCCATCCATCTTAGAGACTCCTAGGTAATATGAATATTAGACGGGGGAAGTCTATGCGATAGCTGTGACAGACCAAAGAACCATCCTTGGAGCAACTTGCAGAGTTTGAGAAGATAGATCCAAAGTAGTCAGTTAGAAGAAGTACAATTTGATAGATTAATCAATACTTCATGATAGTATAGTGATAAATGGGTCAACATTATGGACAATTTCCCAAGTAGAGTCTTCAACAGTATGGATAGATATGGATTTATAAGAATACTTAGCAGATTTTGATAGATATATGAAAGTGGACGAGAGCATGGATTCATAGATTGGTTCAGAGAGTGATTCATAGACAAAGGAACATTATCATAATGGATGATAATTACACAGGAAATGGCTCGAAAAATGCTTATGGATTCCAAATTGACAGATATTTTTTGGACACATGTAGTGCATACAACAGTTCACATTCAAAACAAAGTAATGCTCAGAAATAACAATGACAAAACTCCCTACGAACTATGGAAAGGAAGCACAGACAACAACCTCTACATCAAGGTAACTCAAGGTAGTATTTTATTAATTGAAATTTATATTGATGATATTGTTTTTGGAAGTACTAATGACAGGTTAAGACAAAAATTTGCAAAGGATATGCAGAATGAATTTGAAATGTCATTACTTGGAGAACTATCTGTTAAGGTCCTAACCCGCACATGGGTAGATTAATGTATTCGGATGTAATAAAGGTCAATATTAATAAGACCTTTCAATAAAAGAGAATTAGGCGGATGTAAGAAGACCTAATAGAAGCTTCCGCTTCTAGAAGGATC
>SNQJ01S0010376.1:99896-113695 GCA_010110895.2 Picea sitchensis | reverse complement strand
CTTGTACTTGAACATTTAAGTGGGGTAAAAGGAGGTTGCCCCCTTGAAGAGGCTTATTATCTGAAATTATCTCAGTTTCAAGGCGTTGAGTACTTTTCCTGAGGTTTTTCCATGCTATATTGATGTTTGGTTCTTAACATATTCATTGCAGGTACATAGTTATGATTATTTCAAGTTAGGGTTGTTGACTAATCCAAAACTAGTCATGTGAGACTAAAGAAAAGTTTGATGAAAATGCTAATCTCTTGTTGTTAAAGTTAAGGAAGGTTTGCAGGTATGTGATCATATACACTAGGTGTATTACCGAGTTACAAATCATATTTGGATGATGAAATTGAGGAGGGATTTTGGTTGAGGTACATGTTGGGTACATGGTTGAGACAAGTAGTTGATGAGTTGGCACATACATGAGGTGTATAGTTGATGATGTTGACACATCTTGATGATTCATAGTTCATGAGTAGTTGATACATGATTGGTACATACTTGATACATGGTCGGAGGCACTTGTTAGTAGTATTGTTGACACATGGTTTATGGATGATGTAGCATACTTGTATTGGTATATTATTGGAAGCGCATATTGATCTTGGTGATGATTTTGAGTTGTTGTGTTATGCTTGGTTGATGCACATCTTTAAGAGTTGTATTGGTGATTGATCTTGGTGAGTAGATCTGATTTGGTTGATAAGATTGATGAGACAAGTTTTTGTGATAGGTTGTTTGGACAAGTTGTCATGACATGTTATTTGTACACGTTTGGTGCATGGTTGATGCACTTGTTCATGGTACAGGTTGAGGTACAGGTTGGTGCATGGTTGATGCACTTGTTTAAGGTACAGGTTGATTATAGGTTGTTTGGTACAGGTTGGTGCATGGTTGATGCACTTGTTTATGGTACAGGTTGATTACAGGTTGAGGTACAGGTTGATGCATGGTTCATGTTATTGGTACAGGTTGTTTGGTGCAGGTTGATTGGTATAGGTTTACAACAATATATCTCACAGTGATAGTGTGGCAGTGGTTCCTTCATTCTACTTATACATCAGGGAGTTTGGACGGGGCAAGGATAGGTGGTTGTAGCCACCTTCTGGTTGTAGCCGGAGAACATAGGGGGTTGTATCCTCCTTCTGGATGTAGCCAAAGAATTGGGGAGTTGGAGCTTCCTTCAGGTTATAGCCTGAGAAACTAGGGGGTTGGAGCCTCCTTCTAGTTGCAACTGGAAAACAAAGGAAGTCGGTGCTTCCAATGAATGTAATTCTTAAAGACATATAAGAAAAAACATTATGCGGTTTTCTCCCACTTTGGGTTTCCACGTAAAACACCAGTGTACTGTATATGTGTGTGATTTCTCATTTGTTCATTGTTTATTTACTCTACAACTATTAGATGATAAAGCTACATTGATATAACACTTGCATTTTATGGTGAGAAAGGATTAAATTGCTCTATTACTGATTCACCCCCGCTCTCAGTAATCCAACACATACATGTAACATGTTCTATTTCTGCTTGCTTCCACTAGGAATTTGAGAGTTGTTGGAAATCAAGGTGGGATAGCTAGAATTTCTCAAATCTGAAGGGCTTGAGTTTGGGCATCGCTCTTGCATCTAGATAGAGTGAGACAGGCCAGTGGTCCGAGCCTAATTTTGGTAGAATATTGGCCTCAATGACAGGATCCTCCAGCAACAGAGCCTCTGAAATGAGGAAGCGGTCTAGCCGGCAAGCTACCTGCTAGTGTCCAGATCTGCAGTTGGACCAGGTGAAAATACCATTCCTAGTCTCTATATCCACAAGATTTAGTTGATCTATGAGGGCTCGAAACTCACCGTTGTCTTGATCAAGCTATTTGGTGCCCCCTGTTTTCTCCTCCAGCATAAGAATCATGTTGAAGTCACCTCCCAGCAGCCAGTTAGGAGAGATCAACAGTGATTTGATGGTAGTTATTCTTTTCAAGAAGTTCTCTTTGTCTTGTGTGCTCTGAGGTCCATAAACATTTGTGATCTAGCCTTCTTTGGTAGATCCGATGACTTTGAAGTGAGTCATGATCGTGCCTACAGTGGAGAAGGGTTTGTCTATGGTGACTATTGCAGGGTTCCATAAGATCGTTAGACCACCTGCCACCCCGTTGGAGTCAGTGTGAAGGGAGTCACAATCTCTCCAGTAGCACCGAAAGATGAGCTCTGCTTCTTCTCCAACACATTTTGTTTCCTGCAAAAAGAGAACATCCAGATTATCAACACGTATACAGTCTCGAAGATTCCTCTGCTTGGATCTTCCATTGAGTCCTCTAATATTCCAAATTATAATATTCATCATGATGAGTTGGGAGGTGGATGGAGGTATCCCTTCGTGAGCCTTTGAAACTAGACTGAGTTGAACATAAAGTTCCCTACTTCCTTGATAAGTTGTTGGGCGGATTTGCACCCCTGTCTTTTATTTTCCTGGGGGGTGCATTTTGGTTTAGTGGCTAGATCTAAAGATATACCTAGTCGCGATGGAGTCTATGAACACCTTGTGAACCTTTATGAGTTGTTCCACAGGAATTGTGTGCAGATCCTTCCGGTTGAGGGCTTCCTCCAGTTTTTCGAGATCTATGTCCGCTAGATCTTATTCATCTAACTGCATAAGAGTATCCCCATTTTCATCCGGCTTATCCCCTCGGTGATCTTCTTTGTTTTTTTCAGATTGGTGCGAGGCTTTAGCTTTTTCTTTTTCTTGGCTGTCCATTTTGTGCGGATCTCCAACCTCTTCTTCTCTCGGTAGCTGATTAAGAATGTTGTAGGAGTCCTTGGTTGTTATTTTCAGAGTGCTATCTTGATTCTGCTTCCGTGGCGGGTGTCATTTTCGGCCTGTGACCATGGTGAAGCCATCTTTTTTCTTACCCTCTCCGGCTTTGGGGGTCTGGGAATTCAAGGGGCAGTCTCGAAAGAGGTGGTCGTGCTCGTGACATTTCCTGCAGCGGAAAGGAATGTTCTCATAATCTATTGTTTGGTTCCAGTCTTCATCCTGATACTCTAGGGTTACTGAGCCTGGTAGTGGTTTTGAGATATCCATGTAGACACATATCCTGGCATAGGAGGTGTATTTTCTTTGCTTTGTGGCTTTGAGGATTTAACAAATCGTCCCACAGTGTTTCCTATACCCATTAGTATTTCCTCCAGCCATAATTCCTGCGGCAAGGAATAAAGCTTGATCCATATTGGGGCCATTGTAAAATCTTCATTTTCTGGGCTGAAGCAGTCTGTCCAAAAACGAAGGAATAACCTAACCGAGTTGTAGAAGTATGGCCTGTTGTCAAATATTTTGTCCTTGTCTTCCAGGTTGGAAAGGATGATCGTGAAGAACCCTTTGGAGCTGAACTGGACTTCGTAATCTCCTTTAGGGTTCCACCAATCTTTGATCCATCTCAAAAGATCTCGTTCTGAAGGCCAAAGACCCAAGAAATTTCCTATTAGGACATGCTCTTGCATGAACTGAGTATGTTCCCCAACTCTGGTTGAGATTATGAGATATCTTGGAGGCTTTTTCGATTGGGGAATGCATTTTCCTGGTTCCCATCCTCGAGGTGCCTTTGGATGAGACATGCTTGGCTCCATGTCCATTGCTTTGTTGAAACCCTGCTCTTTGGGCAGGAGTTGTTCTCTCAGGTGAGGCGGGGGCTCAAAGGCAGGTTGTTTGGCCCGCATTCCAGCTTTATCATTCGCTACTACATTCCTATATGAGGGGGGTTGCCCCCCCCCCCCCTATGGACTCATCCTGATATGTCAGCTGTGAGGTGTCTGGTCGAACCAACGTGAATCGTGCAACCGTTTCGCTTGCAAGTGGAGCAGAGCATGCAAGGTTTCGTTAAGGATTCGCTAGGGTTTTTTTCAGTGGTGTATCCATTCAAATGTTGAAACCAACCCATTATTGCCAAGCCGACGGTGGGAAATAAATGCGATTGAACATTTTCTAGAAAATTGTGAATGTGGAGTGATGTGGAGGGAGTTTTTTACTTGGCTCTAACACTGTAGTGAATGCTTACTGTAGTCGATGCTCCAACAACTGTAGATCAAAGTAGAATTACAATCCATGTTCTGGCAACTCTAGATCATAGAAAAATTATAGATTACAGGTAACTTGGCAACCTGCATGCACATTTCTTGCAGACCATTCATGCCAACACATGGAAAATGTAGTTCCATGTAGCAAACACATTTTTTAGATCGCTAATACTTGACTCATTACAATTTGTTTAATTGTATAGCTTCTGATGGATTATATCCTACGACCGACAACTTTTGGCGGGTCCTTCAAAGGAAATAAACAACATCCAAACCATGCTGTTGTTTCCATGCTTCTATATTTTATAGGGTTGCATATGTCGGGTCTTTGGTTGCATATCTTCTTAAATTTGTGAAGACAGAAGCAACAAAAGAACACATTGTAGTTGAAAGAGCACTATGTGGCCTTGTTTTTCCTGCGAAGTCTCGTGGAAAAACCTCTACAAATTTTCTTGATTTTACAATTCTGTTTTGATTCATTCTTCCTTTTGGTTGGAGCACGGCCATGAATTCTCGCATCACAACGGCCATGAAATGTAAATTTAAATAGAATTAAGTAGTGTAAGAGGTAGCCTTTTTTATATATGTATTAAACCAATATTTAAAAATAAATTGACATATTATTAATACGTAAGCTTTACATTTTTTATTTTTTATTTTGTATTTTTGGATAATTTTGTTAATTAAGAATTAAGTAACAACAATTGTAGCTTCAAGTATTTCTTTAGTATTCTACTTTTTAATATATTATGATTAATTTACAAATATTTTGTTAATTTTGAATAAATGAATATATTTTTATAAATAAAATATAATTATATTTATAAATATATATTAACTAAAAGAAACAAATTGATAAATAAAATAGATAGATCCATTCATAGAAATGCACTCTATGATTTGAGTATAAATTTGGATATTGGACTCTAAGTTATGAACCGGGTACATATTTGGGACGACTAATGTGGCCATATTTCATTCCAGTGCAATTTCCATACTAATCTTTCGAAGAAATTCCTATACAACCGAGCATTTTTGACAGGTTTCTCTATACGTATAGATTTCATTATACAACATGCATCACAAGGAAAATAGATACAAACGCATTAAATTTTTATTTTTTTAAGTTTATTAAGATATTTGTATATATAAATTTATATTAATTTTTAATTATAAAATTATATGTATAATTAAAAATTAAAAATTAAATTTTATTTTTTATAATTTAAATTTTTTATATTTTTCAAGTTTATCTGGAGAGCAAATTATGATGGAGCTTTATTATCTATTATAATTTTATATAGTTTTTCTAATTACAATTACATCCCAAAAAACAAAAGCCATCACAGTAGGTCATAAATCACATATTACAATCATCAGAATTATTAATCTACAATTACACTCTCCCAAAACAAATCAAAGCAATCAGAATAGATCATAAAACACATATTATAATCATCAAATCAATTGAACGATATTTAACACGTCTTTTTCACTTATTATATAAAATAATAAATAAATTAAAAAATAATGAATAAAAATATGAACACAAATCTCAAACCTAGAATAAATATGAATGTATTTGTTGCAAAAAGTCTTTTTTACTTATTATATAAAATAATAAATAAATTAAAAATTAATAAATAAAAATGTGAACACAAATCTCAAACCTGGAATAAATGTGAATGTATTGATATGTTGCATTCCTATATAACGGAAGGTATAGGTTGCCATATAACCTTGTTTATATTGTTGCTTGTTTATATTATTGATTGATAGTGTAAATCTTTTATTTTAACTATTTGATTTTTTTGAAGTTTTTTATTAACCAAATTATTTTAAAAATGGATTAAATATATTATTGTGTAAACTTTCTATTTTAAATATTTGATTATCTTGAAGTTATTTTATTAACCAAATTACTTTAACACTGAAGTTATTTTATTAACCAAATTACTTTAACATTGGATTTAACATTGGATTGCATATATTATTTATTTATATTATTCTTAGAGTTGACATGATCAAAGATACTCATAAGTAATTATATTTAATGAAAAAAAACATTATTGTTCAACATGAATATCGAGACAAGGAAATTAACCACTAAAAGATTTGCCACTTGGTTTTTTCATTTAGCCTTTTTGTCAAGAGTCGACAATCTAAAAGCCCATACAAATCTTGTAGTAAATAAAAAGATCTTGTCCCCCACTGACTCAATTACATGGAAGGGGACACACTCTCTCCTATTCCAATAATTGTACCCACAAAATTAGTTTTTAACTTCACCTTGGACAAAGATCATATTCAGTTTTAGGTCTCAATTCCACAATCTGATTTTCAACCTTTATTGATTACCTTCGGTCATCATTATGTTGAATAAAAGGAGATTTTATGTTGCTTTATTTTTATGACATAAGCGTGCCCCATGTCCCATTTTTTAATTTATATCACCATCACACTATCAAATACCACCCTGCGATATGTAGATAGCCCCCACCAAATAAAAATCTTGTGGGAAACTTTAACGTTTAGATTATTTTGGATTTCTTTTTTGAATAATTCAATTGTGGTTGATATTTGAAATTTAAGTTGTGACAACCATCGTGATAATAATTTTGTAGAACTATGTTGTGGCATCAAACCTTTGAACCATTTTAGTTACGACAATGACATTCAAGGAAAATCAATAGAAGTGTGGTTTTCTCTTACCTGGTTGTGTTGGGGCTCTGCTTAAATGTATCACTCTAATCTCTTTCTTATTTTGGGCATGAGATTCACTAGTATGAATAGATTGGTTATTTTGTGTTATTTTCCTTTTAATGTAATGTTTATTTACTTTAATAAAATGTTTTATAGGTTTATTAATACGTATAAGATATATATATGGATTTTTAAAAAGTGTTATGATTTGGTCATAAAAAAATCCTATCCCATAAAAATCAACTAGGTAGGATAACAAAAATTAAAGTTTCACAAAGTGTTATAAAAACTAAGGTAGAAATTAATAAATATATAAACAAATAAGTCATCAATCCAGAATGCATAACTTGATGAAGACATTGTAGGACTTAAACATAAATCAGGAGAAATGTGTTTGTTCTTTAGAGGAGGCCCCATCCTTCTGTTATGGGCTCAAGATTAGCCATTATGGGCTCCAACCATCGTTTCCCTACTTGGGTTCTTCAAAATAGTGTAGTTTTGAAATGAATAGAGGAACAATGATAAACTTGTCGATATAGATAATGATATACAACTGAAGCTTATGATCAGAAATAAAAATATCTCCATATTATCCACTCCTCTTTTCTTCTACATCAGTTTCTCAAAGCTTTATGCTTGAATTTATGAACTGACTATAAAGTTGAGTTCTTAATTGTTTCTCTTGTATTCTTTAAAGAATTTTCTTATATGATCACAGAATATTTACATACATGTATGTGACTGTCAAACATATTTTGTTTAATGAAGAATATATTTGATGAAACAAAATTTCACAAAGAATTACTTCAGGGTATGACTTAAATGATGTTTTAGATCTTGGGATTTCTAAGTGTGAGATGTTTGAAGTATGCTCATCAAATTCACTTATGTTTTAGCTGCAATACTCTTTTAAAATTCTTTGAGATGGTCAAAATTATTATCTCCTTCTTCTGGTGAGAATACATAGTTGTATTCACTATTTGTATGTGATTAAGAAGGTTGTATATATGATGCTGAGAACAAATATATTCTGATATTGAAGCTTTCCTTCAATATTTCCATTGATAAAAGACTTTTTGCTGCACATAAAGATCATATTTGGTTATCAAGAACCATTCCATACACAAATCAAAGAAATAAGGATATGGGGTTTTGCTGCTTAGCATTCTCCCTAATCCTAGATATTCAAGATATATCTCTTATCCAAAGAGGAGTACCACCTCTATAAAAACGTAGAGAGATTCATATCCTCGTGAGGTTGTAGTTTCGATCTTAACATATTCAAACATCAACATTTTTTGTGACTCCATTGGGGAACCATTTATTTTTAAGATATATGAGCCTTTGTTTCATATTTGATTGAAGGACCAACATTTCAATGGTTTGAAGTTTTGAAAAGAAGATTCAATAAGATTGTTTCTTGTTTTAGATGTACGGGGTTTACAAAAATATTATTCAGAAATGTTTGGATGACCTCAAAAGAGCCAAGAAGCACAAAATATTTAGGAAAATGAATTCCCAGGTGATTCCATTGAAAGAACTCTTAAAAGCCCTGGCAATTCCATTAGAAAGATTCAAAAATCTCAAGGAGATGTATATTATGACTCCTCTGAAGAGTTTCTTTCATGTCATGATGCTCCTTTAACTTTTCCTCCAAGCCCATCAATGGATTTACAATACTCAACAAAACAAAGAATTACCCAAAGAAGGAAGAGATTTTATAGAACCCCTTTAAATCTACCAGAAGTAGATTTTCAGATGCTTGATATTTCTATTGAAAAATTTTCTACATTCTTTGGGAATTTCAGAAGATGCAGAGCAACATGTGTTTAATTTCAAAAGTACATGTGATGTTTTAAATCTCACTGAAGACAATGTTACATGTCAATTATTTTTAAAAACTCTGTGTGGGGATGATTTTGAATGGTATGGTTCATTATTGCCTAACACCATTACTAGTTGGGATGTGTTGGAAAATTCATTTGCATAAAAGTTCATCTCAAGAGTGCATTCATATATTTTTGTTGATACTTTCAATGTTGTTTCCCACCCACCCTCTCCCATATGGACGCAAAATAATAAAGATTTCATCGCTTCATATATTTCATATGAATATTTTTCAAGCAACAAATTTGAGATTGAAATCGAGGAGCCTCCACCAAATGTACAAGAATATTTCAGCCTTGCAACAGATGACGAAAAATCACAAGAACATCAGAAGAAGGAAAAATTTGTGGAAGAAATCAATCTTGAGAATAATGATGAGAAAGATTTCATTTTTGTAAAAACAGAATGTTCTCAAGACATCACCAACGAATCAAAAATATTGGATGTGATCAAGGATAAGGAGAAATATGAAAGAATGTTAAAATCAGAAATTCCTTATCTAATCAAAGACAACAACATTCTTGAGCAACCAAGAATTGATTATATTGAATAATGGTTTCAAATCATTGTTGGCCAAGAAATGCAATCATATTCTCAGCACATCTGGTTCAATTTTTCCCCAGTACACATTGAGAGTTCCCCTGACTTGTTGGTACAAGCCTTAATATGTTCCATAGTTCTGTAGCTCATTCCACAGATTGGTTGGATGCTTGAATGACTCCATTGGAAATCTACCTATACCTAAAATTGTCCCTTTCTTTCAAGTAAGATAGGGTAGTGTTGATGTTTGAATATGTTAGGATTGAAACATCAACCTCACGAGGATTAAAAATCTCCCTTAATTTTTGTAGAGGTGGCACTCCTCTATAAAATTCTTTAAAGATTTGTCTTTTTTAAGTATCTTGGAATATCAATATATAAATGGAGAATTGTAAAATAACAAATCCCAAATATTTGTCACTAAAGAAAATAAGAAATATACACAAAGGATTCCTATGAAATGTACCAGGAATATCTATTAACAACATGTGTAGAAAATAAATTAAATAACAGACTTCAGAAAAATAATGAAATGATCCCCACATACATCGTAGTTTTAAAAGTATATTTGATCACATCAAAAAGGAAAAGAACATATGGCCCATAAATAAGAGAACTTTAAAGGAGTATTTCTATTCAAATAAAAAATAGAATATGATAAGTTAATTTTAAATATCTTATACTCAAGAGTTCAGAATTACAAGATACAATCAAAATTAGCCCCGACACAGTTCTCTGGGATTTTCTCAAAAATAATATTGCATTTTACAATCTCAGAAAATTAAAATGCGTTCGTCCAAAAATGGACCGGGATTGGGGCTCCTGTGGACCAAAATATATATACAAGAAAAGATGAGAGAAGAATGAGTAAGTATGGAAAAAGGCACGATCAATAGGACCTAAAAAGAAGATAGAGGATGCAATCACAACTTGGTTATATTCTTCTCAAGAAAGACAAGAGATAACTGGATGAATTCCAAAAGGTAAGAAGAAGGGGTGATCAATGTAGACTTATTGTGATGAAATATCATGACTCATTTATGTGCTAATAGTGTCCTTATAGTTTCTTTGATGACAATTTCATGGCCGGTACTAACTGCTTCCTCTTGAATTTCCTCTGTAATATTGATTAAGGATTTCTTTAACCACTCGTCAATATAATCTTTCATTGGGGCTACATTTATTTCATGTCTAATTTTTATATCAAATAGTATGCCCTCCAAGTCTCTTAAGTCAAATGAAAGTTGGCTAAGCACATCTTCAATGCCTTCATTTTTGTTTTCATAGCTTACCAACCAATTCTCAACTTCATTTTCATTATATTCAATGATGCTATTAAATTTCTCGGTCAACAAACCTTTCAATATTTCCACTTCTTACTGAAATTGCTCTCTTGTCATAAATGTAGAATTTAGAATTAATTTGGGGTCATGTACTTCTCTTGTGGTTCCAGCTAAATCTATTATAGTTAATATTTTTTACAATCCCTCATTTTTAGTAACCACATCATCGCATTCCTCTAGAATTTATTTTAGAATCTTTACCTTCTTAATCCAACAAGCCATTAATTGTTTTATCTGTGCAAAAGAAGGTAAATCTTCTTCCTTTCTTTCCATTTTAGTCATATTTGAAACCTTCAAAGCAAAAGTAGTGAATGCATCTTTAGAAAACCCTTATTCATGTTTATAGCCACCTTGGAGGAAATATCTAAAAGAATTTAATTTAGAGCCAAAAGAAACAATGTTACTTCCAACATCCCATTCTTGCATAATAAGAGACATTATCTTTTTAATGTTTTCTTCAACAAATTTTCTAACAATGACCAATAAGCATGATATTCATTTTAATTTCAAATCCGGTGTTGCAGGTTTGATAGTGGCGAGTGGACTTGCAAGGATAGAGGGAAACATCCGAGTATGTTCTAGCTCTTAAATTCTTTCCTTTAATTTTGCATTTTGTGCCTTCATGTCATCAATTGAAACATCTAAAGCATCCCTTGTTATTTTATGTATCTTAAAAATTCCATATGGAAGTAATTTGTTGAGATCATATTCAAAATGAGTTTTCCCTTTTTGTTTTTTGGATCAAAACCTTCAAATATTAAAATTTTAGATTTTTTATCAAACAAAGCATTTTGTGTGGAAAATGACTCTTCTTCTGAAAAATCTTCTTCTTGTATGGCGAGTTCAACTACAACTTGTTGAATTTCCTACAACCTCTATTCTTCATCGGGAAAATGAATATTTTCAATATCAACCTCCAGGTCCATATCTTCAAGAGATATATCATTTTTAGATATAGGTTGTTCTACTTCTTCTTGTTGACAATCTTTTCTTTTCCTCTTTACTTGAAGCTTATGGGGACTTTCAATTTTTCCTTGTGAAGGTTTTTATCACCACCACCACCACTCGAATTACTCTTTGAAACTTTTTTTTGCTGCGATGATGTTGCTTGGAGACTGTGTTTGGGTAGACTTCCTTTTTGTGAATCCATAGGAGGTTGAGTACCTATTTCATTTGAACCTTTTCCTCTTTGTTTATATTGAACTTTCGATATTACCATGCCCTCGATATCATCAACATATTGCATTGGAACATCATGGGTATTATCTTCTTCTTTAATCATCATGTATTAGTAAATACATTGTTGAATCCAACTGATGTCATATTATTGAGAAATATATGAGTTGGGTCGAAGCCATTGATTTTTTCTACATACTTCATATTGAAATGATTAAAGTTGAATAATCATAAAAATTTTCAAATCCTATTAACATGATTTCTACAATTTTCCATGGCAATGGGATAATTTCCTCTTTCTTTTCTCATGACAAAAGTGCAACCAAAATCTCTATTTTGTTAGGGTCCTAACCCACACATAGGTAGAGAAATATATTCGTATGTAATAAAGGTCAATATTAATAAGGCCTTTCAATGAAATAGAATAAGGCATATGTAAGAAGACCTAATAGAAGATTCTGCTTCTAGAAGGATCTTCCTCTAGATGCTTCCCTTGATAGACATATTTAGTATAAATAAGGGTCGAGGGTATGAAAACCCTAGCTTGGAGATTATTGTAACAGAGCACTGCTCGATTGGAGGTTGCCCCCTCGAAGAGGCCCATGAACATTTCTTTATGAATCAAAGTGTTATTTATGTTGTTGTTCTTATATCATTTTTGTGTTATTGTGGAGATTATGCTGGTTATATTACTGTCATTCTTCCATTTCTAGCATTTTATTTTTGTTCTGCATACTTTTTATATCTGGTATATTACAAGTGGTATCAGAGCACTTTCCTTGGCAGAAATTGTGGGATTTTTTTTTTTTAGGGTAGAGACGTATTTCGGCGTCTTTAAGCCATGAAGATTTTTCGTTACGTGTATAAACCCGTGGTTGAGGGATACATACACGCAGGAAATACATGTGGTTCTTAAGCGCACATATGTTGGCCACCCTTGTAACCCCTGTTGGTACCCCTTTGAGTGGTATCACATCAGACAACACCTGTGTACGGATCGACCTAGATTTCCTGAAGCCCTCTTTAGATAAATCAATCGGTTGCCTGACTGCTATAGTGCCACCGAGAAAAACACTTGAGAAGATACTCTCTAGTACCTGGGTAGTCGGGTAGTATGGCTAAGGGTACAATCTATCCTCCTTAGTTAGTGCCCTGAGATATTGGGTCGAGTACTATTGTTGGACCCCGCACGTATATCAGAGAGCTATAGCACAAGGCAAACCCTTGTCTGTAGAACCCTTGAATACCTAACCCTTGGGGGACAAAAACATAAACAAATTAAAACAGACAAGATCTATTGTAGTGCAACTGTGTTTGGGTTGCCAAGTAAATATACATTTATTTCTGGTTAAGCATTTGGGGATTTCATCACTGCAGTATTCTTCAGACTGGAGTATAACTCCGCAGGTGTAGAAAAAAAAAAGTCTGGGAATGTTTTCACCATTATTTGAGACATATTCCATTGGATTCATCTCTTTTCCCTTATCACATTCATCCATATCATTTTTTGGTAAAAATTTTTACCCCGCCCGCCCCTTTTTAGTTCACCCATCCTCATGGTCCATACCCATAGCCAAGACTTGGAAGCTCGCTTCAACACCTTGCAATCTGATTTCCTCGGGACCCAAAAATAAGTGAAACAACTCAGTGCTACTGTTTCCTCCATCGATACATCTATCAATACAACCATAAATACATCCATGCAGTCCTCAATGGAGGAATTCAAACAAGAACTGACCACCCATCTTGAATCTGTCTTTGCATCACTCTGCACCAAACTGAAGATCCCTATAGATGACCCTTTCTTTGATGCACCTCCAAAGACTAAAGGTGAACATTCCTCCCATTCCCATACCTTTCAGCACCATCAATTTAAACATGACCTACGCCTTCCGCAAGTGGTTGTGACCAATTTTGATGGCTCAGACCCCACTGGTTGGGTCACCCAAATGGAACATTATTTCTCTTTATATGACATTACAGATGACTTGGCCAAACTCTAGTATGGTGTTCTCCATCTAGATCAAGAACGTTGGCAATGGTGGCAATGGAGAAAAACTTCCCGTCAAGGGTATATTGCTTGGACCCAATTTGTGACTGAGCT
>SNQJ01S0010376.1:76017-99886 GCA_010110895.2 Picea sitchensis | reverse complement strand
AAACATCAGAAGGTCATCATTCTGGTTGATAGTGGAAGCACCCATAATTTTATTCATCGCCGCATTGCCCAAGAAACTCATTTCTACATCCATGTCATCAACAATTTCCAAATCATGATTGCCAATAGTGGTTCCATGAAATGTGGAGGGTGCTGTGAAAATGTGCGTCTCCAAATTGATGACTACCACCTAAAATCCCGTATGTTTTCTATCGACATGGGCGGTTTTGACATTGTGTTGGGTGTAGACTAGCTAAGGACTTTGGGTCCCATTCTCATGGATTTTGAGGAATTAACCATGCAATTCGACCAGGAAGGCCACCAATATAAATTCCAAGGCATCGTTGTTGGTTCACCTGAGGTCATTAGTTCCCATCGCATGGAAAAGCTACTCAAAAAAGGTCATTCTAGTGTCATTGCCCAACTCCATGACATACAAGCCATAGAGACACCCCCGGTGCTACAAGACCTCCAAGCCCTCCTTTCTAAACATCAAATGGTATTTTCCATGCTCCAAGGACTCCCTCCTTCCCGTGGTGTTCATGATCATTCCATTCCCCTTGTACCCAGAAGCCTTCCTCCCAATATTCGTCCGTATCGCCACCCCTTTTCACAAAAAAATGAAATTGAGAAAATGGTCTAGGAACTCCTTACTGCAGGCGTTATTCTCCCTAGTACGAGACCTTACTCTTCTCCTGTAGTCATGGTCCTGGAGAAAGAAGGTTCTTGGAGAATGTGTCCTGACTTCCGTGCCTTCAACAAACTGACTATTAAAGACAAATTTCCCATTCCTGTCATTGATGACCTCCTGGATGAATTGAGTGGTGCCCAATTCTTTACTAAACTTGATATTCGCTCGGGCTATCACCAGATACGTATGAAAAAGGTAGACATTCCCAAGATGGCCTTTCGAACTCATGAGGGTGACTATGATTTTTTGGTCATGCCCTTTGACTTGTGTAATGCCCCCTCCACCTTCCAAAGCCTCATGAATCATGTCTTCCATCCTTTTCTTCGCCATTTTTTCTTAGTTTTCTTTGATGATATCCTCATCTATAGCAAAACCTGGACAAACCATCTTATTCATGTGGATCAAGTTCTCCATCTACTCTCTCAGTACCAACTTTTCCTAAAATAGTCTAAATGTGCCTTTGGTGCCTCATAAGTAGAATACTTGGGTCATCTGGTCGGCAAGGATGGTGTCAGGGTGGATCTGACAAAGATTGAAGCTATGCAATATTGGCTGCACCCAAAGAATCTCAAAATCTTGCGTGGATTTTTGGGGTTAACAGGGTATTATCACAATTTTGTTTAGAATTATGGAAAGATTGCAGCACCTCTCACTGCTCTCCTCAAAAAGAACTCTTTCACTTGGACTCCAGAAGCTGCTCAAGCTTTCCAAACCTTGAAGATGGCCATGTGCACCACTCCGGTTCTGGCCCTTCTTGATTTCACAAAGACCTTTGTGTTGGAATGTGATGCCTCAGGGAAATGAATCAGTGTTGTCCTTAGGCAAGAGGGTCGACCTTTGGCCCTCACCAGCAAGCAACTATCTGAAAGGAATCTGGGCAAACCCATCTATGAAAAAGAAATGTTGGTTATTCTGCATGCTGTTGATATGTGGCACCCTTATCTCTTAGGGCAACGTTTCCAAATTAAGATAGACCATCAAAGCCTCAAGTACTTTCTGGAACAACGCATTTCCTCCCCGGAGCAACAAAAATGGTTGAGTAAACTCTTTGGATATGATTATGAGATCATTTACAAGAAAGGCAAAGACAATGTGGTGGTGGATGCATTGTCCCAAAAATATGAAGATGAAGGAACCCTTTTTTCTCTTTCCTTCATTGTACCAAATTGGCTCCAAGCTGTTCGCCAGGAATGGCTACAAGATCCCAAAAGTTTGCATCTGATCCAGCAATTGCAGACCAATTCTCCAACTCCCCCAGGGTACTCTTGGCTCTAGGATGAGCTTAGATACAAAGGCTATTTGTATTTAAGTAAACAATCAAAGCTTAAATCCATGGTACTTTCTGAGCTTCATGCTACACCCAGAGCGGGGCACTTCGGGTTCACCAAAACCTATGACAGGGTCAAACGTTCTTCTTTCTAGCATGGTATGAAACATGACATCCTTAATTTTGTCATTGAATGTTGATGCAGGAGCATCTCTCCACATCAGCCAGCCAGCCAGCTAGCCACGCCAGCGAATTCAAATCGCACGCCAAAAGAGAGGCGTAGCCTCATCTGAATTTGAATTTGAATTCAATGTAACTTTAATGCTTAGGTTGTTGAGCCAGGAAATCGTCCCTTTGTGCAGGTGTAGAGTAGATCGGCCTTTAATGTGTGTAATGGCTGAGATCTAGATCCGATTCTGGACTAGACATCCCATTCAATGTAATTGAATAGGGTAGGTGAATCTGGAGGGAAGCGCTCGAAGAGCCCCCTCAGGAAAAAGAGATTTTCATATCTCATTTTGTAAGGTAGAAGAGAGTAAGATGAGTAGGAGTATGAGAAGAGCCAGAGAGAGCTCGAGAACACCTTGTAATTACAGGCGTTTAACATTTTTAATATAAACAGAAGCAATTTTTCCTACATTATTTTGTGTTATGTGAATGTCTGTGAGTGTTATTTTATGTTGTAGATGTATATTGTAGTTGTGCATTTGCAGGAGTGTGTTTGATTTCCAAGGTTGAAGGTATTTGAGGCTTCACACTAGGAGGGTGTGACAGAACGATGGGGGTTCTGATAGATGTGCACAGAGGATGCATTCCTGAACACTGCAGGTTCAGACAAAGATGTGTTGCGGCACAAGAACTGGAGTCAACAACTCAGGTGAAGACCTCAAGGTTACTGAACACCTTGGAGGCAAGGTTGTGTGGGAGAAGACATAGTTGCAGACAGAATCACTGAGGGTTCTGTGAAGCTCTTCCAAGTGGGCATTGATCATATTCATAGTGGTGCATTGAGAAGAACTCTGCTGTGAGATCAGGAAGCATAGGGTTCTGAGAGCTCTACCAGGTGGGCATTGAGAAGGTGCATGAGGTGCACAAAGGAAGACTTATGTTGAGAAGTTCAAGAAGAAGAGACAGAATCACTGAGGATTCTGAGAGCTCTGTCAGATGGGAATTGAGCGAGTGCAGAGGTGCACAAAAGAAGTACAGAACCGTTGGAAGTTCCGAGAGGATACTCTGCCAGGAGGGCATAAAGATAGTGTGCAGACATGCACAAAGAGAAGAGAAATCTTGGAGTTCTGGAATTTAGAGGAAGAATCCACTGAAGGATCTTCACAGGGTTGTTGAACACCCTGAAAGACTCAGCAATCAGGTTGCTTGAGTAGAGATAGTGCCAGGAGGGAATTATATTCTCCTTTTATGGGAGGAGAAGAAAGAAAGACAAAATCCCTTAGGGGTCTGAGTGTTTGAGAAGCTCAGGAGGGACAACGTTTTTACATGCACAGTCGAGAACTCACAGTCGTGGAGTTCGCGGAGACGAAGCAAAGGTTGAGGCCTTTGGGATTTTGAAATTCTTCCAAGTCTGGGAAGAAAGAGTGCGCAAGATCAGGAGAGCATAGAAGCCATCAGATTGGCGGAGAAAAGAGATCTGGACCATTGATTTCGACGTCTAGAAAGGTGCACAGGAGAAGCGCACAGAAGAAACAATCTGCACCATCAGATCTGGGAGAAAAATCCCGTCAGTCATTAGATTTGGTGAGGAGCGAGGAGGTTACGACTGGGTTTCCAAGGTGTAAGCCCAGGAGATTGGGGGACTGTTAGATGTTCCCATAGATACCCGTCAGCCATTGGATTGGGTGAAGGTGTGCAGAGTTTAGCCTCTAGAGAAGCGCACGAGAGGACGGATCTGAACCGTCAGATCTCGAGCAAATTTTTTGTCAGTCGTCGGATTGGATAGGAGTTGCACGAGGTTTACCTTCGTGGACAAGAGGCAGAAAATACCGATGAGAGGCGTGGCCATTGGGATAGCATTCATCAGGAAATCAAGATTCTCGAGGTGGAGAAAATTGAGACACTTCAAATCTCGAAACGCCGGGAAGATCTGGACCGTCCATTAGTGGAGACACATGGTGGAGATTGAGGCATCAGGAGTCGGGAAATCAACATTCCTGTGGACATGAAATCGGGGAAGTCTATAGTGAAAACCCGGACACAAATTTGAGCCGTCCGTTTGGGGAGACAGTTGTCAGAAATCCGAAGAGAGTCCGTATATTGGCTATCGGGAAATTGGAGTTCCCGAGGTCGTGAAAGTCGGGACATCAGAAGTCTCGAAATCGCGAGGAGTAATCAGGACCATCCATCAGAGGAGGATGCATGGAAACAATCGGAGTCATCGGGGAAAGGCCCGACAGGAAGTCTTCTATCGGCGTTTTGGTCATTGGGATATCGAGAATCCTGGTGACAAGTGGTTTGGGCATTTCGGAGCCGCGAAGTCCGAAACCCCGACAAGAAGGAAGGAGCCATTGTGAGGGGCCAACTGTCAACATAGTGGAGAGTCAGGATTCGAGGAATCGGGAATCCCTTGGACATATTCATTTTGGCATTGGAAACCCCGAAACCCTGACAAGGGACAAGATTGAGGTCATGGGGAGAATGGTCATATGGGCCAGAGCCTAGCCAGGAGTGGTAACGCATGAAGAGCGTGTCGGGATTCGAGGGATCGCGAATCCTGAGGATGATTGTTTTTGGACATTGGAAATTCCAAAACCCCGATGGGAGACAAGACTACAGTCTTGTGAGATAGAGGTCACGTGGACCACGAGCTTAGCCTGGAGGGCTAGCGGGAAAAAGAGCTCATCAGGATTTTGAAGCCCAAAACCCCGACGGAAGGAATATAAGGCTGCGGTCTTATGAGAACTAGTCCCATGGACTAGAGAGTCTAGCCAGGAGGGGCTAAGGCTGGATGGGAGATCATCAGAAATCAGGGAATCGAGATTACAGGAACTCTTGACAGCGGAAAGGAAGAAACCCCAAAAACCCTGAATATGAGATCGGGAAAAGTCACAGGCGCGTGCAGAGGCCGTGACAGGGAGAAAGAAGGACCTGTGGACCAGGTTTTTCACAGGGATTCCATTGGGAGTCCAAGGAGACGCTTCGGCTCAAAGGTGAATTTTGAATGATCCTTGAAGACCACGAGGTCAGGCGCAGAGACCCTGTGGGGCATGAGGAGCGTCGCGCCATCAAGTTGTATCAAAGCGGGAACTTCACTTGTATATTTCAGGTGAAGCAGAAAGACAACAAAAGATAGAGTGTTGGAGACTCTGTGGCGATTGTTTGCAGGTAGGCAGCAATCAAGAAGACAGTCAGGGAGACTGTAGGATGAAGCTGGTAACACTCTTAGTGTAGAGTGATAGCAGCAGGTTTGCTAGGAGAGAAGACAGAGACAACACCATGGTTACTAAAGGCCATAGGCATGCTGGGAGGAAGAGCAAGGCAAAAAAGCGTGCAGAGATGGATAGAGAGCTCACTAAAATAAGGGCAAAAATAGACAACCTCGAACTGCAGATGCGACAGGATAAGAAGGTGGTTCAGGTATGCGAACCGGAAACTGGAAAATTTCTCGATGGAGAGAATGAATTGGGATCAGTTGAGGATCTCAAGCACTGTGAGGAGGGCAGAGAAGAAATTCTAGTTTTCCAGGTGGGCAACGAAATGAGATCGCTGCGGGGTCTCATGGACTGTCAGAAGGACAGCCAAGGAATTTCACATTTCCAGTTGGGCAATGATATGAGGTCATTGCGGGATCTCGAAGACTGCCAGGAGGGCAGCAGAAGCATCTCAGATTTCCAGGAGGGCAGAGATGAACATTCGAGGCTATCTGAAAGTCTCATGGACTCGGAGGTGAGTTCAATTTAGCAAGGGTTTCTAATGAAGATGGGATCGGTTGATCTCATAATCTGCCAAGAGAGCAGCGGGAGCATCCCATATTTCCAGTTGGGCAGGGATGAGAAAATGAGACTATCTGTGGGTCTCATAAACTCAGAGGTGATTTGGAATTAGCCTGAGGAGTTGACCGAACAGATGAGACTATCTGAGGGTCTCATAAATTCAGAGATGAGTTTGGATCAACATGTGCAGCTGACAGAAGAGAAGGATCTGAGGGATCTTCTGATGATTGGGGGAATTGGAGTATTCCTACCATTTTCCCAGGAGGAGGCAGAAGTTTGTGTTGTAGTGAGAGCAGCGATAGCAGAAGAACAGTCGACTAAGACTGTCAGGGAAGAAGAAGAATTGGAGAAGACTTTGGAAGCTGCCCAAGCAGAGGAAGAAGATGAGCATTCTGAGGAGTGTCTCAATGCTTTCAGCCAAGAAGCTGAGGAAGCTGTAGCATTGAAGCTGACAGCAGAAGAAGCAGACGAAGAGGATGATGAGCATTCTGAGGAATGGCTCAATATTTTCAGCAAGGAATTTGAAAAGACTGCAACAGGGGAGCTTGCAGCAAAAGAAGAAGAGGCATACATCATTTGTTTTTCTGATCTGTGGGAACACATGGAAGCCCTAGAGAAAAGGGTGAAGGTGCAGAGCATGCACATCCAATAGGTGAAGTTGGAAACTGATGAAGGAGGCATGGGAGATCATGATGATCTACTCATGTGCCAAAAATTTTTGCAACTGAGGAGACTGCATGAGCAGGGCTAACCACTGGAGAAGCTAGACGAAGTGATCAAAGAGATGATGGAGCTGATGATCCGATCAACAGATATTGTCAGCAGGGAGAGGCTGAACAGGAAGAAAGAAGCAGCAGTAGCAACGCAGAAGAAGAAGCAGCAGCAGAATGGAGTAGATGGGAAGCTCCAGATATTTGTTTGGGATCCAAAAGGATTTCCAGCATCTGAGAGGGGAAGTGCATGAGCAGGAGCTCATGATTTTTCAGCTGAGGAGTATGATGCAAGAGCATCTCTCCACATCAGCCAGCCATGCCAGCGAATTCAAATCGCATGCCAAAAGAGAGGTGTAGCCTCATCTGAATTTGAATTTGAATTTGAATTCAATGTAACTTTAATGCTTAGGCTGTTGAGCCAGGAAGACGTGCCTTTGTGCAGGTGTAGAGTAGATCAACCTTTAATGTGTGTAATGGCTGAGATCTAGATCCGATTCTAGACTAGACAACCCATTCAATGTAATTGAATAGGGTAGGTGAATCTGGAGGGAAGCGCTCGAAGAGCCCCCTTAGGAAAAATAGATTTTCATATCTCATTTTGTAAGGTAGAAGAGAGTAAGATGAGTAGGATTCTGAGAAGAGCTAGAGAGAGCTCGAGAACACCTTGTAATTACAGGCATTTACCATTTTTAATATAAACAGAAGTAGTTTTTCCTGCATTATTCTGTGTTATGTGAATGTCTGTGAGTGTTCTTTTATGCTGTAGATGTATACTGTAGTTGTGCATTTGCAGGAGTGTGTTTGATTTCCAGGGTTGAAGGTCTTTGAGGCTTCACACTAGGAGGGTGTGACAGAACGCTGCGGGTTCTGATAGCCATGCACAGAGGATGCATTCCTGAACACTGCGGGTTCAGAAAAAGACGTGTTGCGGCACAGGAACTGGAGTCAAAAACTCAGGTGAAGACCTCAAGGTTACAGAACACCTTAGAGGAAAGGCTGTGTGGGAGAAGACATAGTTGCAGACAGAATCACTGAGGATTTTGTGAAGCTCTGCCAAGTGGGCATTGAGCATATGCATAGTGGTGCATTGAGAAGAACTCTACTGTGAGATCAGGAAGCAACAAAATCACTGAGGATTCTGAGAGCTCTGCCAGGTGGGCATTGAGAAGGTGCACGAGGTGCACAAAGGAAGACATCTATTGAGAAGTTTAGGAAGAAGAGACAGAATCACTGAAGATTCTGAGAGCTCTGCCAGGTGGGCATTTAGCGAGTGCAGAGGTGCACAGAAGAAGTACAGAACTGTTGGAATTTATGAGAGGATACTCTGCTAGGAGGGCATAGAGACAGTGTGTAGACAGGCACAAAGAGAAGAGTACTCTTGGAGTTTTGGAATTTAGAGGAAGAATCCACGGAAGGATCTTCACAGGGTTGTTGAACACCCTGAAAGACTCAACAATCAGGTTGCTTGAGTAGAGACACTACCAGGAGGGCATTATATTCTCCTTTTGTGGGAGGAGAAGAAAGAAAGACAAAATCCCTTAGGGGTCTAAGTGTTTGAGAAGCTCAGGAGGGACAACGTTTTTACGTGCACAGTCGAGAACTCACAGTCGTGGAGTTCGCGGAGACAAAGAAAAGGTTGAGGCCTTTGGGCTTTTGAAATTCTTCCAAGTCTGGGAAGAAAGAGTGTGCAAGCTCAGGAGAGCACAATAGCCATCGAATTGGTGGAGAAAAGAGATCTGGACCATTGATTTTGATGTCCAGGAAAGTGCACAGGAGAAGTGCACGGAAGAAACGATCTGCACCGTCAGATTTGGGAGAAAAATCCCGTCATTTGTCAGATTTGACGAGGAGCGAGGAGGTTATGACTCAATTTCCAAGGTGCAAGCCCAGGAGATTGGGGGACCGTTAGATGTTCCCATAGATACCCTTCAACTGTTGGATCGGGTGAAGGCGCGCAGAGTTTATCCTCTCGAGAAGCGCATGGGAGGATGGATCTGAACCGTCAGATCTCAAGCAAATTTCCCGTCAGCCGTCGGATTGGATAGGAGATGCACGAGGTTTACCTTCGTGGACAGGAGGCGGAAATTCCCGATGATAGGTGTGGCCATTAGGATAGCAGTCATCGGGAAATTTGGATTCTTGAGGTGGAGCAAATTGAGACACTTCAAATATCGAAACGTCGGGAATATCTGGACCGTCCGTTAGTGGAGACACGTGGCGGAGATCAAGGCATCGGGATTCAGGAAATCGACATTCCCATGGACATGAGATCAAGGAAGTCTATAGTGAAAACCTCGACACAAATCTGAGCCGTCTGTTTGGGGAGACAGGTGTCAGAAATCCGAAGAGAGTTGGTATATTGGCTATCGGGAAATCGGAGTTCCCGAGGTCGTGAAAGCTAGGATATCAAAAGTCTCGAAATCGCGAGGAGCGATCAGGACCGTCCATCAGAGGAGGATGCATGGAAACAATCGAAGCCATCGGGGAAAGGCCCGACAGGAAGTCGTCTATCGACGTTTTGGTCATCGGGATATCGGGAATCCTGGTGACAAGTGGTTTGGGCATTTCGAAACCGTGAAGTCCGAAACCCCGACAAGAAGGAAGGAGCCATCGTGAGGGGCCAGCTGTCAGCATAGCGGAGAGTCGGGATTCGAGGAATTGGGAATCCCATGGACATATGCATTTTGGCATTGGAAACCCCAAAACCCCAACAATGGACAAGACTGAGGTCACGGGGAGAACGGTCATATGGGCTAGAGCCTAGCCAGGAGGGCTAACGCGTGAAGAGCACGTCAGGATTCGAGGGATCGCGAATCCTGAGGACGATTGTTTTTGGACATTGGAAAGTATGAAACCCTGATGGGAGACAAGGCTGCGGTCTTGTGAGATAGAGGTCATGTGGACCACGAGATTAGCCTGGAGGGCTAGCGGGAAAAAGAGCTCATCGGGATTTTAAAGCCCAAAACCTCGACGGAAGGAATATAAGGCTGCAGTCTTATGAGAACTAGTCCCATGGACTAGAGAGTCTAGCTAGGAGGGGCTAAGGCCGGATGGGAGCTCATCGGAAATCAGGGAATTGAGAGTACAAGAACTCTTGACAGCGGAAAGGACGAAAACCTGAAAACCCTTAAATTGAGATCGGGAAAAGTCACAGGCACGTGGAAAGGTCGTGACAGGGAGAAAGGACCCGTGGACCGGGTTTTTCACAGGGATTCCATTGGGAGTCCAAGGAGCCGCTTCGGCTCAAAGGTGAATTTTGAATGATCCTTGAAGACCGGGAGGTCAGGCGTAGAGACCCTGTGGGGCACGAGGAGCATCGCGCCATCAAATGTGACGTGTTTCAACGCAACAAGGGAGAAACAGTCAAATCTCTGGGCACACTACAACTGCTTCCGATTCCACCTACTATTTGGAAGGATATCTTTATGGACTTTATTATCGGCTTACCCAAATCGGGAAATAAATCAGTCATAATGGTGGTTGTGGATCACCTTTCCAAGTATGCTCATTTCTATGCTCTTCAACACCCATTTACTGCATCCATGGTGGCTCAAATTTTCATGGACTAGGTCTTCAAGCTTCATGGCATGCTGCACTCTATTGTTTCTAATCATGACCCAACTTTCACAAGCAATTTTTGGCAAGAACTATTCAAGCTACAGGGCACCCAATGACATCTCAGCACATCTTATCATCCCCATACTGATGGTCAAACGGAAGTTGTCAACAAGTGTTTGGAAACATATCTGAGGTGTTTTGCCTCTGAAAAGAAAAATCAGTGGGCTCAATGGTTACCCCTAGCTGAATGGTGGTACAACACTTCCTACCATACAGCTACGTGCATGACTCCTTTTGAAGTGGTATATGGACACAAGCCACCTTTAGTTCTCTCATACTTACCGGGTACCTCAAAGGTCCAGGCAGTTGACCAAACACTTACAGTTCAAGAGGATATTCTCCGTACCCTCAAAGAGAACTTGGTCATGGCACATAATCGCATGAAGAAAAAAATAGATCAAGGTCGATCTAAACGTCAATTTGCAGAAGGGGATCAGGTGTTTATGTGACTGCAACCATACAAGCAAACTTCCCTCAAGGCCGAGCATTGCTAGAATCTAGCGCCCAAATTTAATGGTCCTTATACAGTTCTCAAGCGTGTGGGACAAGTCGTCTATCAGTTAGCTCTGCCCAGTCATTTGAAGCTACATCCTGTTTTTCATGTTTCATGCTTAAAGAAGGTGATTGGAACTAGGTGCCAAATTCAAACCAACCTTCCTGAGTTAGTTGAAGAAGGATCCATTTGGCTACAGCCAGAAGCAGTTTTGGACCAGCGTGAGCATCGCCTGCGATAGAGAACCATCAAGGAAGTGCTAGTCCAGTGGAAAGATACAACTCCAACAGATGCCACTTGGGAACCCGCTACCATTCCGCAGCAGTTTCCACATCTCAAGCCTTGAGGACAAGGCTGTTTTTAAGGGGGCATATATGTTAGGGTCCTAACCTGCACATAGGTAGAGAATTATATGTGGATGTAATAAAGGTCAATATTATTAAGGCCTTTCAATAAAATAGAATAAGGTGGATGTAATAAGACCTAATAGAAGCTTCCGCTTCTAGAAGGATCTTCCTCTAGATGCTTCCCTTGATAGACATATTTAGTATAAATAAGGGTCGAGGGTATGAAAACCCTAGCTTGGAGATTATTGTACCAGAGCGCTACTCGACTGGAGGTTTCCCCCTCGAAGAGGCCCGTGAACATTGCTTTCTGAATCAAAGTGTTATTTATGTTGTTGTTCTTATATCATTTATGTGTTATTGTGGAGATTATGCTGGTTATATTACTGTTATTCTTCCATATCTAGCATTTTATTTCTCTTCTGCATACTTTTTATATCTGGTATATTACATATTTCCTAGCAACTTCAATGATAAATATTTTGTATGAAATGTAATAAGGAAGAAATAAAGGACTTTCATGATAACCAAAAATTCTAATCACTTTATAATTTTCCATTTTCTCTAAAGTCCCCCTTTTGTTCAGGAAGGTCACCGCTTCTAATGATAATCTAGTTGTATTTTCTCCAAAAAGAAGTTTCTTGAAGACAATCATGAATTCATTGTATACTTCATAAAAGTAATAAGTAGATTTCTATCTCCACAAAGACTATTACCACATAGTTACTGGATCAATTTTACAATCTACTATTTTCCTGATAGTCAAAACCTTGAAGACATGACAATAAGTAATAAAAAATATTAAGTAAGAAGCCATATAGAACTTCTTTTCTTTCTTGAATCTCAAAATCTATGAAGATATTTCAACAGAGATTTTTTTCCCCAATCAAATATAGCTTCTTCATGAACTGTAAATTTTAAAATATAGAGGGACAACTGAGGAATGGTTGTCGTTGATTCTTGACCAGTAATTCTAGTGAAGAGACATGCAAGTTACCTAGAAGGGTTCTTCAATAAACTAACCTGAATTATTGATATATCAACTAGCATTGTCGCATGATCCTCCAAATATTCTTGTAAAATATATAATCCATTTCTTTGTTCTTTAGGAAGTTCCTTGATTCTTCTCCTTTAAAAGTGATGACAGGCTCTAACAAATTCAAATTTTTTATGAAAACCAACAATGCTAAGGAAATGGAGGATTCACTTTGAAGTTGAATAACCCTTCGGCTTGGAAAGAATTTATCATCGCACCAGGAGACAATTTATTTATATTCAAAGAATTTGGGAACACATCCATCTAGAGAAATCCTTGATGTCCATATTTTGTTCTCATTTTTTCCAAGTAATGGCAATGTAGCATAGTACTAGTAAGATCTCAACCATTGAAAATTTTGATCTTCTTTCCCGAAAATATTTAATGTATCTCCACAGAACTGCTGTGTTCTTGTAGCCATTCTAATGAAGTTGGAGGACTGTATTATAATTCATTAGAACAATGATTATGAAATGAATCTTTTCTCAGTAATATAACTTAAATGTTTTTTTTGATGGAGAAATTAATACAAATTAAATGATATTACCTCAAGAGTTATGCCATTAATAACATAATTTTCATAATTTAATTGGAATTTGTCTTCCATATGATTAGCATTTAATGTATCTCAAGAAAAGTGACAAAGAGAGGATACACTATGCTGGGGAGTCGGACATGGAAAGGATGATGAGGTGAACCCACGAGTCTGCCAACCCGGAAACTGACCATAACATGGAAATATGGCTAAGTATTGAATTGAGAATAAGAGTGAAAATGAGAAATTGGTCAAGAAAAGTTATCGGCCAGACTCATGAGAAATGAATATCCAAGACTTGAGACCCACGAACCTGTGGTGGAGAAGAGAAGAAATATTCTAAGTATAGGATTAAAAATGAGGATCGCGGAAAAAATGAAGGTTTGTTTTGGTGATGACAGAGAAATAGGGAACATAAGAGATGATAGAACGAACCCATGAGTCTGCCAACCCATGGTTATAAAGAAACTTCTTGAAATAAGACTAAGTCATGGTTCATTATGGATACAATGGAGGAAAATAAGTGTGATTTGTATAACACAAAAAAATTGGTAAAGAGAATTATGGACCCATCAAGGACCAAGATTTTTCTAATTAAAAAGAAAAATGAAAGGATGAGTAAAAGATTAAATACAAGTCAATAGGTACGTAGATATTCTTTGTACATAAGTTTGTTGTTTCAGTTCAAGTTTTTCATAAAAAGGAAGTTGCTATATGGAAATGATATTCGATGATAATTCCATGGAGGAAGAATTACAAGAATTTATTTTAAAGATGACTCCATATCCTAATGGAGAAGGAAACTGGTCTTCAGATTCAAGTGTTCTCAAAAACCCATAGGGGGTCACTATCCTGCAGTTGGAGCCAATTGTTGATAAAAATTGGGTCATCTCAATTTCCTGCTCTTGGAATAATAATAAAAAATGATATCAGAAGATGAAATTTTTTGAATGATTAAGATTTCATTGTGCATCCCTTAGTCTCAGCATCAAAAAACATTTTTTGGATTCAAAATCTGAATTCTTATGCTCAAAATATCCAGGTTTACGTCCAAATTCCCAAAGAGCGCTTCTTCATTATGCAACAAAGCTAATTTTCTTTGGAATTAAAAATTCTCGGAACCATGCCTAATCATCTCGAAACTCAACCCTAATTATCTTGGAACAAGTCCTTTTTATTTTATTTAATTTATTAAAATTATCTTTTGGTATAAAACATGTAAATATTGTGGTATAAACCATGTAAATCCGATGGAATACACCACCATATATCTTGTGGACACTAGATACAACACATTTATCTTGGAATGTATCCCTCATTTCTCTTTATTTCCACCTTCTCCAATACCCCCCCATACTTATTTTATCTTTTCAATTTTACTAACACATCCCTTCCCCCTCACTTCACTCCACTCACCTCACCTCTCCTCTCCTCTCCCCTTACTTACCCCCTATTCTATGCTTATTTTTTATTTTGTTTTTCCTCCCTCCATCATACAAATGCAAGGACTCACCCTCCTTATACCTCCTCCCTTATCCCTCCTTCTTCGTCTACTCACTCTGCATTACTTAATGATTTTCTTAAACTCCCTCCTAATCCCCTTATCTCTCCTCTTCCATGATGTCCCGTGACCCCCGCATCCGTCACCTTATCCTTCCCTCATTCCTTCTCATTCTCTCCTCCCACACTTAATTCACTACTCACTTAACTTATTTACCAATATTTTATTACCAACCACTCATTGGATGACATGGAAATTTTATTAACCTATGAAATCATGCCACATGGAAGCCCACACATGGTGACATATTCAAGACACATGGAAAATAAGCACTGGTGACACATGGTGACATGTGGACTGTTGAATCATCACCACTATTCACTGACTAGGCATTGGTGGAGGATGACTGGTTGGTCAAAATATTAATTAATTAATTAATTTCCTAAGGGGTCGAATTCTCCAATCTCCATAGTCCTCTCTTGTTTCTTACTAAGTGTATAATACATTTTTCATTATATACACTAAAACCTCTTGGAATCCCATGCATGTGGGATAACAATTTATGAAGAAAAAACAAATTTTCAAAGGAGAAAAATGAAATTGAACCAAGGGCCCAAATTGCCCCATCAAATCAATCAACGACTGTTGAGCCCTAATCTTATGAAGGTCATATCTCAATATCCGGGAGTCAAAATCATGCAAACTATACATAATTGGAAAGATATTTCGATGAGGAAGATGATGGTATAGGTCTTGAGAGCTGAAATTGGCCAAAAGTTTCTCATAAATTGAAAGAACAATCAATAATATTTGTATGCCTTACTGATAAATCTGCTTGACACCTCGATTTCGCGAGCTCATATCTTAAGATCCAGTAATCAAAATTGCACTCAGGTGGACTCATTGGAAATATAAAATGATGAAGATCACATAAAAATTAGTTTCCATGGATAAAAAGTTTAATATCACATCCAAAAAATTAAAACATAGTCCTCTCTTTAAAGGGGCAATTAATTAATTTTTTCAAAATAAAACTTTATTAATTTTATTTTTTTATAAAGACAGAAAGGGACCCATTTCAAGATACGAATATCAATAATGAAAATGCATTAATGAGACTTAATTCAATCATTAATTAATGTGATATCTCCAAGAAAGAAAAATCCCTAACTACTCGAGAAGTTAGAAGAGCCATTTTTTAAAAGCAAAAGAGGGCTTCATCAAAGGTTAGAAGCAGGTAATCAGAAGACCAGAATAGATGGGACGAGTTATAAATATACAACCAAAACTTCTGATCACAAATAAAAATATCTCCATCTTCTCCACTCCACGTTTCTTCTACATCATTTTCTCAAAGCTTTATGCTTGAATTTCTGAACTTAGTATAAGGCCGAGCTCTTGATTTTTTCTCTTGTATTCTTTAAATACTTTTCTTATATGATCATGGAATACTTATAGAGATGAATGTGATTGTCAAACAAATTTTGTATAATGAAGAACATATTTCATGAAATACAATTCCACAAAGAATTACTTCGAGGAATGACTTCAATGATGTTTCAGATCTTGGGATTTCTAAGTCTTAGATATTTGAAGTATGCTCATCAAATTCACTTAGGTTTTAACTGCAATACTCTTTTAAAATTATCTCAGACAGTCAAAATTATTCTCTCCTTCTTGTGAGAAGATATGGGTGTATTCACTATTTGTATGTGATTAAGAAGCTTGTATATATGATGTTGAGCACACAGATATTTTGATATTGAATCTTTCTTCAATATTTCCATTGATAAAATACTTCTTACTGCACAAAAACATCATATTTGGTTATCAAGAAATATTCCATACACAAATCAAAGCAATAAGGATATGGGTTTTTTTTGCTTGGAATTCTCCCTAATCCAAGATATTCAAAATATATCTTTTAGCCAAAGAGGAGTACCACCTCTATAAAAAAGAAGGGGGATTCATATCCTCGTGAGGTTGTTGTTTCGATCTTAACAAATTCAAACATCAACATGATTGTGGAAAATTGGCCTTCAAGAAGAAGGATCTCAACATAGGGGAGAACTTGAGGAATTTAGTTATATGGTTGGTCAAAAAATGGTTTCTATAACTATGATTTCCCATTTGATTTGTATATGCTTTGGTAAAGGCCTCTATCTTTATTTGTTAGAAATCATTTCATAATTTGACATCAATTTTGTATTAGTACACTTATGACATTGTAGGATATGTGCCAAACACCATTATCAGGAGATAAACTTGAGGAGAAAGGAAGTATTCTTTAATTGTGAAAATATAAGATTTGATTATTGTAGGTTCAGATTTTGTGCTTGATATTTTCATATTGTGTTATGGACTAAATAGCCAAATAGTCATATTAAAAAAACCCAATTCGATAATGACATGACTTAATAAAGTGAAAAAATGAAATAAAACGAAGCCTCTATGAGGTTTTAACCTCATATTACAAGATATCAAATGCACAAGATAAGATGGTCCTTCAAATAACTCTCCTTGATGTATATATATGAGACAAAGAGGGATAGAAAGAAATAATAAGTTGACATAAATATAATTAATATAATGATAATGAATGAGGCTAATGATTAGGGGATTGACATTCCACTCCCATTCAAATAATCATTTCCCTAAACATTGATCATTTGTGGATGCCTTTGTCCGAAGAACTCATATTTCCAAGTCAAGTGTTTTATTGGCATGTTCTTCCACTTGATGAGGTACTTAGTGATTACTCAGATCCTTGGTTGCTTTATTCATGTTTCAATGACTATTTCAGGTTCTAATATGATTACCGACCTTCATTAATCTTTGGAAAAATAGTCAATACTGGGATATTATCACTAATTACCTTCTTTAAATAAGAAACATGGAAGATAAAATGTACATGTGAAGGAAGCAAATTCAATTTGTGATCCATATTTCTAATCCTCTATAATACCTTATAGGTGCCATAGTACTTTAGTGCCAATTTATATCCTTTTTTTTCTTGAGGGACATCTATTTGTATAGTTTTAGTCTCAACAATACTTGACCTTATTTGAAAGTGCCTTTCACTGTGTTGTTTTTTCTTGTTGTGTATTATAGCCAAGTTTTCCTTTAATAGTTGGAGAACCTCTTGTTGGTTTTGGATGTGATCCTCCACTATTTTAACCTTAGGTTTCCCTGTTGAGGATGATTTTATGGATGGAGGATGATACCCGTAGAGTACCATAAATGGGGATATTTTGAATGGAGTATGGAAGGAACTATTGTACCACCATTCTGCTAAAGGTGACCAATTTATTGATTGTGCTTGTGTATCAAATACAAAGCAAAAAAGATAACCTTCCAAAACTTTATTCACAATTTTAATTTTCCCATAAGATTGGGGATGGTAAGAGAAGTTTTGATTCAATTGAATACCCAAACAAGAAATCAATGTAGTCCAAAAATCACTAGTGAAAATAGGATCTTTGTCACTTACAATAATGTTTGGATTTCCATGTATCTTTTGAATTGTTTCCATGAACATTGTAGTTGCTATAATTACTTTAAAAATATGAGAAAGTGAGAAAAATGGCCATGCTTTGTGATTTGATCCACCACTACCATTGTAACATTCTTCCTTCACACTTTAGTAAACCTATGATCAAATACATTGAGACCTATACCCAACACTAACTTGGTGTGACTAATGGTTCTATAATAATTGGGGTCTTGATCATCTCTCCTTTGTTATGTTGACAAACCAAACACTATGCCATAATATTTTAAACATCAATTTTTAGACCTTCCCCAAAAAATGTCTTCTTAATACTATAGGAGAATCCTCTACTTTAGAAAGAACCTTTTGTATGAGTTGGGATTTCTTACATAAATATAGGTTATGATTATACCATAATGAGTCAGTCTTCCATACAAAGTTTATCTAATGCACCAATGCCATGTTTTAGTTGTTGAATGAGTTTCCATGTAGTCTGGTCTTTCTACCATTCTATCCATGCTTCTTTCACCCAATCAACTTGTAGAATGAAAATATGATAAAGTAAGGTCTTAGTGTCCTCTTCGTTCCTTCAAAGTGTATCTACCACCTATTATAATAATAATTTTAAAAAATGTGTACTACAAATCCTTCATATCCGATGATGGAGATAATACAAGCACTGGTTACATACCTCTTTAACAGTTTGACTCAAGGCTAAGCCTACTCGTACTTCAAATAGTTTTTTTTTGAAAGTATTGAAATAGAAGGAAAGAGAGGAAAGAGGATTGCATGCAAACCCTCTTAGGACCACCCAATAAGAAATAAAAACTAACTACGAGAGAACGATTTTTTCAAACCAGAAAACTAAAGAGTGAGAAACAAGACGTTGTGGCTCTTATACACTCAAAAAATGGGCTACAAAATGTTTTCAAAGTTAACTAGGGTCTAGACTAAATAGTCAAATAAAATTTCAAGGAACTAATATGAATAAAATAAATCATGCCTATAAAACCTACAACAAATTGATTTCCTAATGTTGACGTGTGTGAAAAAAAGGAAGATAGGGGGAATGCCAAGTTGTTTTCCCCTAATTAGGTCTATAAAACATACCTAGAGTGGCCTTGAAAGCGATCCAAATAAAGTAGAAGTGATTGGAATGAAAAAATTAATTTTTGTAGCTCAAATATTAATGTCAATAGGTTTCTACAACCATAATAAAATGTTTTTCTCAAGTTAGAATCAACTTATAAAAATTCTATTCTCATTTTCCTATGATTTCCTCTTGATTTAGGGATCTTTTTTATTACTGGGGCACATAGGTGCCTTATATTTTGAAGGTTTCCACCCAATAATTCAGAGGTGAAATAGAGTAAATGAGGTACTGTTAGAAATGTAACATAGATTAATTATTGTTATCGACTATAAATTTCAATTATTACTATTAAGACTCGATTTATAAGACTGGAAGTATTACCGTGCATGTTGTCATGACAACACCCATGGAACCAATTAAAAACTTACAAAGGCTCTAATGAATCATCGTAAATGGAATGACGAAAATGGCATATCATCGAACAATATCTTGAGGAAAACTACATCCTAGAAATTCTAATTATATGTTCAATAACAACACTCTTATAAATTTAAACCTCTACCACCAATATGTTGCTTTGAAACTAGTCAAGATTTTATGAAAGGTTATTCTCAATGATAGAGAGTCAAAATTGGGCATATGATATATCATTGGAAAGATATCATATGGCCCAATATCATCACTATATTATTTATTCATTTTAAATTTGGTTCATAACATAATATGAACATTGAAGTTGCAACCATGAAATTTAGGCTTGGGGAGATGCACAACTTGTGTGAGTCATAATTCAAGAATACAAACTCAAAATTGGGAAAATGATATATCTTTGGAAAAATTATCTTGATAAACACAAGGTACAACCATTGGGTTTTTAGAAAATACCTTAAAATGACTTCTTTTTTTTGCAAAACCCTACTCAAGTGGAACCCTCTTAGTGAAAATGGGTCAAAATTGAAAACAATTCAATCTAATTTCACTTCTAATGAAATTTGACATGATTAGATATACCATACACTTTTTTAAATGGAAGGGTTTCAAAACTAAAAACTAAGTCATGGATGACCTCTCGAAAATCCAAAAGATAAGGGATCCAAAATGAACCAAAATGGGTCAGTTCTACTTGAATTACATGCAACGAGGCCCTCTTGGGAAATAGCCTCAATTAATGTTATGAAAATGAAACAAGGTGATAGTATTCTAGAAAAAAGTTTAGTGTGGAACTCAACTAGAAATAAAATCCAAAGTTTGGTGCCTGGGGCCTCACTAGAGGGATACCAAAATATTACATACCTCTCTAACCAAGTCTCAATGAACTATTGACAATCAATGATACTCTTCTAGTGTCTGGTGTTATTATATATTTTAAATGTCCAATCACACTCCCTATATAATAGTCTTTTATGTGACAATAAAATCATGACAACCACTCATATTATCCTCCTATCCTAAACTAGTCTCTGAAAAGTTGATTGGACCAACTCTTTTGTTTCCTTGGAAAGGTATGAAGTGTAAAAGATCGTATTGTGCCCAAAATAGATTTTTGGGTCAAAATTATTAGCACCAAAGGGGGAATTTCTTCCAATCCATGTTGAACTATGATTTGACCGATGTGATATATGTGAATACTCAAAAAATTATAATGTTTCAAGTAACTGAGCTATGTGAGGGTGGTAAAATTGACTATACTATAAAGGGCCTTTTCACACTAGGGAAGAACCAAAGAATGTAAATACCACAAAAGAATCATAAAATATAAATTTTAATGATATTTATAAAGAAAAGGAAGAAGAAGAAGAATTACATGGGTTTAGTTGAGCAATGTGGCCCAAGTAACATGGGTCCCTCATAGGCTTTATGTTTTAACTAAGGGAATAGTGGATCAACATAAACCTTGGCTCAACACCATGTCTCATAAACAAGCAGTGAAGAGTCTTTTTCCAAATAATGACACATAGGTGAAGAAAACTAGCAATCAATCAAGGGATAAAATAAATATGAAAATTTTTACAGTAGGCACCAAAATTTATTTTTTCCAAGAAAAAAAAACATATATTCATATTTTGAGATGAAATAAATATACATGTGATGTGCCAAGACAACACACTCCTAGAAAAGAGCTCAAATTCCTTCAATTCAAAAGAATCTACAAATTTTTCTAAACATCATGATAACTTTCACCTTGAAAAATACTTCTAGATCAACCATCAGGTTTAAAAAACTACTTTTACATTAAAAAAACAAAGCTTCTAGAATAGTTGTTCAACACATCAACTAGGCACCAAAATACCTCAAAACTCTCAAGTTTTTGATCTATGTAGACCAAGGGAAACTGTTTGTCATTGTCAAATCACATTTTCAATAAAGGAGAGTTATGATCATGTAGTCATAATATCCGTCATGCCAACAAGATCAATTTTACCAGGTAGCATTTATGCTTTGAGACTTTAATTCCTAAACTCCAACCTATTTGCAATTAATACTCAATATTTCATGGTCTTCTTAGTCGGGATTTTACATTGAAAACACAATAAATGAGGGGTTTCTAGGAGTTCATATCTTCAATGATCAATTCATTAATATGAATACAACTATTTGGAACTAAAAACAAACCAAATCATTAAGGAAAGAAAAGACAATCTATAAGAAGCACTAAAACTAGAAAACTTGAAAGTGAGAGTGAAATAAAAAAGAGCAATGGTTGGCTCTATAATAGACTTGAGGTCCATGGAAGGTGTCCAACAATGTCCTGATGCAGTCTAATGAACTGACATAGTCAACCTTCTAGGAGGAAGGAGGTCTCACCCAAGGCATGAATGATAATTTTCATTTGATTAAATAATGGAGTGTTAAATATTTACTGGGGATTGCATTTCTTACTTGTTTATTAGTCACATTACTTTAAACTATCAGAACTAACGTCATTTAGATCAGTTACAATAACATATATATCATTTAGATACAATAGGAAGTATAATGGTTCTCTATGTTATTAGTAGAATGAATGATATTACATAACTCCGATGTAGAACTTGAGACAGAGTCTACCACTCTTGACTCTTGAATCTCAAGACAAATTCCAATAATCTCTCTCTCTCTCTCTCTCATGCACACACACACACACAAGATATTGTGTTCAATGAGTTCCACTTGTTCTTTCTTAACATTCTTAAGTGGGACAAATTATGCCCATTTCATAAAGTAGTCAGTAGTAGTGAGGATAATGATGTATGCAACACTTGAATACACAATTGTCTCCCTCTGTCTCTCTCTTAGTTATGATCTCAGAAGGTGTCCCAAAGTGATACAAGATATTGTGTTCAATGAGTTCTACCACTTGTTCTTTCTTAACATTCTTAAGTGGGACAAATTATTCCCATTTCATAAAGTATTCAATAATGGTGAGGATAAATATGTAGCCAACACTTGAAGACACAAAAATTGGCCCAATAAAATCCATGCCCCGTCTTTTGAAAGAGACTTTAACTTTAATGGGTTTGAGAGGAATTGAAACTAACTTTTTTTTTCCAATGAAACATTGACATGCTTCACATTTTCATTGCAACAAATGGACATCTTGATAAAGGCAAGTTAAAAAATAATCCACATGTAAAACTTTGTCTGTAATGGTTTTGTCCTAAAATGGAAACCACACACCCAATAGTCACATTGTTCACGAGCCATTTGGGTTTGGTTGAGGTAAGAATACGAGGCAGTACTAGGCAATGTAAACCTATTCTATAAATAATTTGTCTTGTAAGACATACCAAACTACTTACAAGCAAATTGTTTGCCTGGCCTTATTACTTATGTCTGGTGGGAATACACCATTCATAAAAAAATACGATAGGCTCATACCATGTTTGCATGACCAACTCAATTTCATTAGCCTAAGGATTCATAAATAATCATGTCTTCTATCAATGGTGGATCAACTATGACCAAGGAATATGACTTAGCAATTCATCCAAATACCATTTATAGTTTTTGTTGTCTTAATATCTATATCATATTCTTGCATGTGCATAATCCATTTAGAAAATTTACTATGAAGTTTGGTTTGATTCAATTCAATGACCATGAGAGATGTTGGCACAAAAAAATGAACTTTCTCACTTTAGATGCAATGTTGAAACAGTTCCAATTTTTTTTTTCCATCAAAACCTCATGGGGAAACCCAAGGGATGCTTCCCCACATTCATGGGTGGAATCCCTAGTAAAATCATCAACATAGACTAGTGTTCCAAACCTAGGGCGATTTGAACCGAACACCTACTAACATAAAAAAATATCCAAATTCCCAACAACAATGTCGACAAATAGTTGAGCTAAATCCTTGGGCTATACAATTTCATGGATCTATACAAGAAGTAACCATTTTTTTCAAATAAGGCTTCAAATAAGAACTGTCAAAATATAAATAGTTTAAAAGATATTGTTTATCTCATTTTTGGTGGATCTTGGTTGTAAATATAACTCAAGATCTGATTACAAATCATTTTTCATAACATGAAAGAGCTGAGAATAACTTGATTCGATCTCCTTGTTGATTAGGTGCATCCATTTGGCTGGAACATTAGAGAAGATGGTCGCAACAATAAATCTGGGTAAACCCAGTTTAGAAAAATGGCCGTATCTCCCAAACCATGCATTTTCTGAGAAAATCACCCATTTAATACTCAAATTAAGGATGTTTTGCATAAAACCCAAGTTTTTGATTTTCTAGATTCATCTTCATCGACTCAAAAATCGTGTGGTAAGATCATTGTTGCTAGTATGACATGTATTTGACTAAGGACATTTGACTACAGGTTGGAAGTTGCCATGTTGGACCTAGGTGCGATCTTACAAACACCACACCACGTCGAGGGTCCTAGTGACTGTTGGATCATGTTGTCATTGATGCCAATGGTTTGTCATTGATGCCAATGGTTTGATTACTTGGGAGATTGTTGGATCATATGTCATTGATGTAAATGGTTTGGTTTGATTGATGTCATTGGTTGATGCCAAGTAATTGATTCCCTTGATGAGAATGGTTGGAGGACCCATGTCCAAGTGGAAACCAATCGATGCAAAGGTAAACAAATGGATGAACTCCAAAGTGGTCCCCTTATGGTGAAAGCCCTCACGGGAAGACGCTTT
>SNQJ01S0010376.1:29468-61974 GCA_010110895.2 Picea sitchensis | reverse complement strand
ATATTGTAATTTAATAGTAAATCTAGACCATTCATTATAAGATCGCAGATATGACAGTATAAGTTATGTTAGGGTTTTTTTCCCTAGAAGGAAACCCTCTTATATGAGGGAATTGTATTGTAGATATGCTTCATTGCAAATATTTTATTCTGAGAGAGGAGACTGAGAGAGAGAAAAGAGGAAGTTACAACGAGTGTGTTGTAGGTTGTATCCCTTCATTTGTTTTATAATAAAAAGGAAGGACCTGGCAATTTCTCTGGTGGACGTAGCCCACATTGGGTGAACCACATATATCTGTGTCTCTATTGTATTGTGTATATTCTTTGTTTTATTTCCACATTTGTCTTATTTTTATTGCTCTGCGATCCTGTTTTTCTAACAAATATTTCATATTCAAAACTCAAAGTTATAAAATACAGTCAAAATTGATCCCAAAATAGTTCTCTTTGGGATTTCTTAAAAATATAGAGTTTGTTACAAAGCCTTGAAATTTAAATGTGTTTTTCCTTAGTACTGGGATTGGGGCTCTTGCAGACCATAAAAAAAACTATAAAAAATAAGTAATTCATGGAAAGAATATGGTGGGAGATGACATAGTAGCAAGACCTGGCAAGAAGATAGGAAGGAGTTATCAGATTTTGGTTAAACCTTTATAGTCAAAGAAGCGGATTAACCGGATGAAAAAATGATAAATAAAGAAAGATGTGATCAACATAAACTTAGTATGATGGTCTCTCCCTCATTCACTTGCTTTCGACTTTCCTTTTATTGTCCTCATTGATGGTTATAGGAACTGTCACAATTGATTCTTCTTGGCCTTCTTTGGTTAATTTGTCAATTTCCTTTTTAAACCAATCTTCAATGTAGTTCTTCATTGGTGCAACATTTATTTCATGCATGATTTTAATATTCAATAATTTGTCTTCCAAGTCTCTTAAGTCATGCGAAATTCCATGTATTTCCTCTTCAATATCTTTATTTTTCATGGAATAATCAACCAACGAATTGTCTATTTCTTCTTCATTATATTCAACTATGCCATAAAAATTTTCAAATGATAACCCCTTAAATATCTCAACTTGTTCATGCAATTGTTTCTTTGTTAGAACCATTGAATTAATAATAACTTAGGGTCTTATACCTCATCATTTCTTCCTGTCAGATCTATCTATGTGAGTCTTTGAACAATTTTTTTCTTTTTAGTATGGCTTCACTGCATGCTTGGGCAATGTTATTCAAATTATTGATCTTTTCCTTCCAACAAACATTTAGTTGTTTAATTCGACTTGGAGAAGGAAAATCCTCCTCTCTTCTTTTCAATTCTGTCATGTTTGAGACTTTAATTCCAAATGGAAAGACAACATCAGCGTATAAACCTTCTTCCTTCTTTATTCATCTTGCAGATACTCATGAAAAGCATGTTCCCTTGAATTGAAAGAAACAATATTTTTTGATACTTCCATGCTTCTATTATCAGCGACATTCTCTTTTTAATATTTTTCTCTACATAACTTCAGACTGTTGTGAGTAAAATTGAAGATCCTTTCAACTTAATGGCAGGTGTAGTTGGTTTAATCATTGACAAAGAACTTGCTAGGATTGGAAGAGGCATTAATACATTTTCCAACTCTCTGATCCTTTATTTTAACTTAGCATTTTCATCTTCCAGATCATCAATAGAATCGTCAAGAGCATCTTGGTTTCCCTGTGGATTTTAGAAATTTGGGACGGCCACATGTCCTTTAGGTTGACCTCTGAGAGAGATTTTCCCTTTTTATTTTTCTGATCACCTCTTTCTACAATCAACTTTTTAGAGTCCTTATAAAAAACAACACTTTGAAAAGTGAAGGATTTGTCTTCACTAAAGGTCTCATTTGCAACAACTTCCAATAAAGAATTTTGTTGAGTCATATTTTATGGTTGTTCCATTATGGGAAATATTTTCTCAATATCTACCTCTAGCTCCATGTCATCCAGAGAAAAGATTTGGATGTCATTTTCTATAATATTATCCTCTTCCTCTTGTACTAATTTCTTCCTTTTTCTTTCTCACATGGAGCTTATGTGAATTCTCGATTTTCTCAGGGGGGGGATTCTTCTCTCCTCCGCCACTTGAAATACTATTGAGAACCTTTCTAACTAGGTGAGTCGTTGAAGCATTTCTCTGTAATGTGTTATTTTTGGAAGTAACAACTAGAGACTGGGCGCTCCCTTCACTTGGACCCTTTCCCTTTTTCTTATAAAACACATTAGTAATGAGTATTGTTTCTAGGTCACCAACATCGTTTACATGATTACTTTGGTTGTTACCTTCTTATTCTTCATTCAAGATAGTCTGGATGAACGTGTTATTGAATCCCATTGAAAGCATATGTTCTAAAAGTATTTTGTTAGGATCAAAGACCTTTATATTTCTAGCATACTTTAAATTCACATTGTTGAAATGATTTGCAAACTCATCAATTTTATTTATGTTTCTGAACATGAAATCTCCAATCTTGCATGGCAAGGGGATAAATTACTTTTTCCTTTTTTCATGGAAAATATGTAGCCAAAAGTTGTATTGCCTTGCCACCTCTGTAACAAATAATTTGTCAGATACATGATACGGTAGAAAAGGGGATTTTCTTTGGAATAGAATATCCTTATGACACTATGATTCTCCATTTTTTCTATCGTTCCTTTTTTTTCTAAGAATCTGTTAGCCTGGTCATATATCCTTGAATTATTTTCGCCCAAAAGCAACCTTTTGAAGACTGAGACAAAATCATTATAAACTTCATAAAAATACAGAGGGGTCTTATGTCTCCATAGTTCTCAATACTAGAAGGTAACTAGATCTATTTCACTCTTCACCATCTTACTTATGATCAAGTTTGGAAATTGACAACAATACACTATGGAAAATATCATATAGGAAACCATAAATAATTTTTTGTCCTTTATATAGTTTGATAGCGTGGATGAGATTTCGATAGAAATCAATTTACTCGAGTCAAAGATGGCATGTTATTTCATTGTAAAATATTAAATATATAAAATCATGTGAGAGATAGTAGCAATGTTTTCCTGACCTGTCAACCTGGTAAACAACCACAAAATTTCTTGATAGGGGTTTTTGAAAGACTCGACCTGGATCCTGGTTATGTATTCTAGAGTAGACACAGTATTCTCCAAATATTTAGGCAGGAGATCAAGCCCATTGTTATGTTTCTTCAAAAAATATCTGCACTCTTCTTCTTTGAAGCTAAGCGACGACGCTGGGAACTCCAACATCTTGCGAAAAAATTTCGGTGAAAGGGAAATCGAAGAATGATCTTGGATTTGTATAATTCTCTGGATTGGCACGTACTTCTCCATGTACCATGCAACAAGTTATTTATAGTAAAAAACGTTAGGAACACACCCTACGCGAGCAATTACAGATGGCCAAATTACGTCTTTATGTGCAGGAGGAGAGGAATAATATGAATATGCTCTGGACCACTAAAAGTTCTAGTATTCACGACAAAAGATATTTAAACTATCACCACAAAACTATTGCCTAGCTATTGCTTCCTATATAATATATACAACACAACTATATATATAATAATATATCACATACCATTTATATACATCATATTAACATATATATATACAAATCTAAATATATATATTTCATATCTATTTATTACCACATATACATATTAACATATATATTATATTTTTTTATCATATATATGACATATATATTTTTATCATTACCATAAGTTGACGGGAGTATTTCTTTAGATGGATAATAACTTGAAATAAATATTTTTAGAGAGATGACGATAATATAATCCCTTGGAAAATTGATATTTAATGCAATTTAATGAGAATTCCTTAGGCCTTTCTCCATTAATGACGATATTTTTGGATCTTGCACAACAATTGTTAGCATTAAAAAACACTTAATGCATATTGGGAAAAGAACAAGAATGGTGGGGACGGATGAGAGCAATTTTGAATATGGATCTTTTTATGAACCGCCACCTCGGGAACTCGCGAACCCACGGTAATGGATGATCAAAAATAAGTTAAGTGTAGAAAGGTGGTCGTTCAGACTTGCATGTAGGAGAAATAAAAACTTAGGGGCTCATCACCCACGACAAATATAATGGTCACAATGTAAATCATGGAACTTTGGGTGCAAATTGGAGATTACAAAACTTGGAGGATGAAAGCTTGAACCTGAGAACTCGCGAAGTTGTAAAAATGGCTAAGTGTAATGTATCAAGGCGGTCGGTCGGACTTATGACATAGGAAAGTGGATGGATACGAAGGTCCTCCAACCCGCCAACCCATCGATTTTTGAAATACGACTAAGTATGGTAACTAGAAAGGGATAGAAGAAGGGAAAAAAGAAATAGGGAAACAAGGGGAGTTGCATAAGCATGAAAAAAAATGGAAAAAAAGAAGCTGGGAAAATAGAACAGGGAAGGAAAAATATGGAAACGAGAAATGATATCAACAATTGGCTCCAACTGTGAGATGAGAACCCCCTGTGGGTTGTCAAGAATCCATAATATTCTTGACCAGGTGATTCCATCCATGGGGATATGGAGTTAAAGTTAAGAATATACAAACTAAGTAAAAGAAAAATTATGGACAAGGAAATGAGAAAATTCAAAGTGAAGAAACCTTTCAAATGTTTCCCATTAACAGACAACATTACCATTTTACCCTTCATATCTTTGATCATATCATAATTAAAACCCAAGAGATTTTCAATGATGTATGGTCCAATCCAAAGTGCTTCTTCTCCTTAGATTTGTTCCAAAGTAAGACCAGTTCACCCTTCTGAAAATTCTTTACGGTTGCATTCTAGTAAAAATATATATTGATACTTTATTGTCTCTGATAAGTTCTATTCGTGGCTTTACTTCATTCTTCCTCAAATTTCAATAACTAGTTGACCCTCTTTTGCATAGGTGAACTATCTTTTGCATCCTCTATATTAACTACAAAGTCAAGGCATTCAGGTCAAGGCTAATTGGAATTTTTTCTTCTTTCCCATAAACCAATGTATACTGAGACATCCCAGTGTTGTCTTTCGAAGTCATTATGCTCACCCATAATTCATCAGTCAAATTTAAATGCCAATTCCTTTAGTTCTTATCAATAGTTTTATTCAATATCTGAATGAGTGTCTTGTTAGTGGATTTTGCAAGACCATTCCCTTATGCCTAATAGTTTGATAACTTCCCCATAACAATTCCATATTCTCCACAAAATTCTGTAAATTTTGAGCCAATGAAAATCTAGCCATTATCAGTGATAAATTTTTCTAGGACATCGAATCTTGACAAAATATTATCTTTGAGAAACTTAATCAACTCTTCAAATTCAGCCTTTTTTAATACCAATGCTTCTCGTTACTTTATAAAAAAATATGTAGCAGTGATAATATATATATATATATATATATATATATATATATATATATATATATATATATATATATATATATATATATATGTATGTATGTATGGTATGTATGTATGTATGTATGTATGTATGTATGTATGTATGTATGTATGTATGTATGTATGTATGTATGTATGTATGTATGTATGTATGTATGTATGTATGTAGGTTGTAATGGCATTGCATATTTTTTCATTTTCCCTGAAAATTGTTGACAACATACACATTTCCTTATGATAGCATATGAGTCTTTAAAAATTGATGGCTAATAAAACCAAGCTCTTATTATCTTATGGGTGGTGGAGGTAGGTGCAAAATGTCCACCACATATGCCTTCATGGAATTATTTCATCAATTCTTGAGCTTTCCTTTCATTAAAAAATCTCAGCAATATACCATCATAGTTTCTCCTGAACAATATATCAACAATCAACACATATTGGATTGAATTCATCTTTAATGTTCTTCTCTTTAGGGTTCATGGTGAATGGAAATTGTTCAAACATAAAGTAGAATACAATATCTCTATACCACTCTGAATCTACCATGGGTTCTCCTATTGAGATCGAAATCATTCCATCCAAAGAATCACTATTTGCAATGAGCTTACATAAACCCTGTCCTTTGACTGCCTTTACAAGTTTAATTTCAATATCATATTCTTGAATATTCGCCAGCGAGTTTGCCCATTTTCCTTCTCTCAATTGTTGATTTAAAATCATCTTCACAGGAGAGGATGGAACATAAAAAATGACATGATAATTTAGTATGTAAGTCTGAAAGTGTGCCACCACTTTCACAAGAGATAGGGCTTGCTTCTCCAATTCTGAATATCTCAATTCATAATCATGAAGGGTATTGCTCATGAAGCTAATTGTCATTTCTTAACCCTTGGTATTTCTCTGAGTAAGAATAGATGCAACAACCATTTCTGTAGCGAACGAATAAATGATGAAGTCTCTTTGAAAATATGGGCTAATGAGGACTAGATTTGTAGTGATTGCCTTTTTAATATTATTAAAATATTCTTTTGTATCCATGGTCCATTCAAACCTTTGATCCCTTTTCAACAATAAATTGATCAGCTTCACAATACTTTCATAGTCGAGGACAAATTATTGAAATCCCTTCTTAGATGATGGGGGGTTGAGTTTGTTTATAGATTTAACTCTTTCTGGATCTATATGGACTCCTTCCTTACACAAATTATGAACCAATAGTTTTCCTTGAGTTACAACAAATAAACATTTCTTTGGATTTAAGGAAACACCATATAATCTACACTTATCAAAAACTTTCCTCAGGTGATGAATCTGATCACTCCTTGTTTTTTAGTGTACTGTTAAGTCATATTGATAATCCACCATGAATTCTCTTATCAACCCCTCAAAATTATTATCCACAACCCTATGAAATGTAGATCCTACATTTTTTAAACCAAAGGGAATCCTAGCATATGCATATGTCTCCCAATGTGTTATGAAAGTTGTCTTTGCTCTGTCTTCTTCGACAACCAAGACTTGATTATACCCAGAAAAACCATATAACATGGACATTCAGGCTGATCCCGTGACTTGTTGGAGAAGAAACTCCATGTTACGTAAAGGATAATTATCCTTTACACTTGATTTGTTAATATCCCTTAAATCTATACAAATCTGGATCTCCCCAGTCTTCTTTCTTACTATCAGAGGGTTTGAAATCCAATCTGAAAGTCTAATGGGGTATATTGTTCGAGCCTTCTTTAATTTCTCCAATTCAACCTTTACCAATGGTTTTAATTTGGGGTTCATTATCGTTATCTTATGCTTGACATGATTTTCACCTTCTCTCAAGGGAATAATATGTTGAAATATTTTTTTATCATATTCCTTCAAATCATCATAACTCCATGCGAACAAATCATCATATTCTATAAATAATGTGACATATTGATCAACTTCGTCAATTGTGCAATCAACTCCCAAATTGACGTATTTTGGGGATATATCAGTTCCAATGTTAATTTTTCTTGTTTCTTGAACCTTTCGGAGCGATGCTTCTTCCAAGAGGTTTTCAGCATGATCATCTCTTGTAAAAATAGACTCTGATTGAATACAATTCCTTGGGACAACAGTTATGTGACTGTCTTCATATTCATCATCATTCATAAAAAAAAATCCAATTCTTCATCATTCTCAAATACTTGTAAATATTCTTGGTTATCAGGTACATAAGTTCGGAATATTATTTTTACTTGAAATCAACCTGTATACAATCCTACTGGTATTATGATGCCACATCAGTATTACAAGTACTCACAACCAAACTGAAAGCTTCCTTTTCTAGCCACATTAGATTTGTCGAAATTGTCTTGTTTGATGAACGATCCCATACTCTATGCCCCATTTCCCCCCCCTATCCCCAAAAAACTCTCGTTCAACATCCCTAAGTTTGACAAAAAACTTGGAGAAGATCCAAACAACCATGTCATGACCTTCCATATTTGGTGTTCTTCAAACTCCTTGATGGATGACTCCATCGAGTTACAACTTTTCCAAAGAACACTCACAAGAATGACAACTAAATGGTACATTGACATGCCATGGAACTCTTTTAGTGACTTCAACACTCTCTCCATGGAATTTATGACTCAATTCGAATTTCCCATTCGGTATGAAACCGGTACTAAGATTTTAACCTCCCTTCTACAATCTACCTTCACTCATATTTATGATCACATTCATTAATGAAGGAAACAAAGATGGTTGATTAAAGCCACCATCATGGACCAACTACTGTAATATTGGTTCACAAAGTCACTTTTACCACCCATATCCATAGACGTCGCCATGGGAGGCACTGTTACTGAGGAGAAATAAATCAATCATGCCTAGTATTTAGATTTGGTATATTCCCAGTCTTTCACATTATATGATATTATTCCCCATGCTCCTTGTCCATCCAATGATCAATCAAAACCATCTTCAGGACCCCACACTAATGGTATGTTCGGTCCCATATATTTCACTACCATTGGCCACTTGACATGGAAACTTAGTCAATCGACTATAGATCACAATCCCACCTCTTGTGTGCCCGCTACCACCTCCACTTTGGCCCCTGCTCAAACCTATGAGGTAAACTCGGTGCAATCAACCGCACCCAAAAACAAGAAACAATCTAGAGGGAAAAATAAATGTAATAATAATAAGAGAAAGAAGAACTCTTCTGAGAAAATACACCCAAAAACCTAAGACTGGAATGTTGGGGAAAAAAATGAAAGACAAAATATCCCTGCATGGTATGTAAGGAGGACCACTACACTAAAGACTGCCTTCACCTTGCTGAGGTTCATAAATACCTTGAACAAGGAGGAACTCCTTCCCAACCAATAGTATTAACTAATCCTTTCCCCTCTAGAAACAACAGATGATAGCACAAACCCACATACCACCACCCAGGGGCAACGTAGAGTCCTCAACAAAAAACATTTGGATGGTTAAATCTATGGTGGAATTAAAAACTAGAGCCAAGAACTATGACTCCACGGAAGTGGAACATTCATCAAAGGATCCTCCACCAACTTCACCACCCACTGGCCCTCTCACGGTAGATAAATAGGCTTATGAACTTGCCATCCTCCCTCCCAAAGGGGTAATTCGACGAACCACCCATAATATGAACACTCAAGCTGCCCAACACTATAGCATAGTGGAATATCTTTCCCAGGCCCCGTGCACCATGTCCACACTCGAAGTATTGCATATTTTTCCTACACAAAGAAAATCCTTGATATCATCCATAGGGGGAATATACCCTTCAGAGTCTACCATTATTTCCTTTGACACAAAACATAGTGAGTCATGCTTGTCACACCAACTGGAATTACAAATTATAGTTCAGTATTTGAATAAGAATATATTTTGTATAGTGATCGACGAAGGAATGACCATTTGTATTATGTATTTGTCATATTGGAAATCCATTGGTTCTCCACAACTCACCACATCCTCAACCATCCTCAAATATTTTGATGGAAATTATTTTAAAACCCATGGAATTATCACCTCCCTATCTAATCCAGGTGGATATCAGTGGCCAACCACCTTTTCCAACTGGCTCAAAATAGTTTTCTGGCAATTTTGGCAATTTACTATTTTTAGCAGGTTTTAACTTCTGGGGCCATTTTGAGGGCCCAAATGAATGTTTTTCGAGATCTAGGTTCTCAATGATATATGAAGGCATCATTGAGCCCCAAAAATGAATCTCCTCAATGATACATTTCCAACGAGCTATCACACGCCTAAAACAGAGATCATATGTAAAAGTTACGACCCCAGGAAGTTGATGTACTCACTTACCCAAACGAGGCCCACATGACTTTTGGTGCTTCATCTCCTAGGGTTAGTTTTTTGGGTGTCTAGGGTTTTTGGCATTCCTTCTTATTGTAAAAAGGCCTTCTGAGCCTCAATTGTAATGATCTTCTTGTGAATGTGAGTAGCCATCACATCTCTTCTCAGAGATAAGTTGCCACCATTTGAGCGAGTCTTTCACTCTATATTTTTACAGTCTCTATACATTTCTTTCATTAATAGAAATCATGTATTACTGTACCTTTGTGTTTATGGTTGCATATCTGATAAATTTATATTATATTATTGAATATATGCAATATCTTTGTGCATTTATTTAATATATCTCCGATCTCATTTTGTGCCAAAAATAATCCATATCAATGGTATCAGAGTAGGCTACTCATGATCGTTTTTTCAGTTCATGTCCCCAACGAGGTCTGAGTATAGAAAGTTGGGTCTTGAGATTGTCTCATTTGAGGACAATCGCTCTCTCACACCCAAGAAACCCTCAATGGAGGAAGAAAATAAAAATGACGGAGCAAACGATCCTATCAGTCTGTTGCTTGAGAAAGCTCTCACGTGACAGAGGGACGAAATGATGGAGAATTTTTCCCACATCCTTCAGCGCCTGTCAATAGAAATAGGTGCATCTTCATCAAGAGGCCACTTTGGAGGCACCTCGCCTTTCAAGGTACAAGTTAATTTTGATATTCATGTATTTGAAGGATAGATAGATGCAGAATCCCTAGACAAATGGTTAAATCTGCTAGAAGGTTATTTCTCTGTTTACAAATTTTCCAACAAAGAAAAGATCACCTTCGCACTCCTCAAAGATCTCCCCCATGTCAAACATTGGTGGGGAACTTATTGGGAGCAGAGTTCCACATAGGAGTCTGAAATATATGGGGTCGATCCCACTTGGGATTTTTTTTTGGATGTGGTAAAGGAACAGTATTACCCTATTGGAAACTATGAGGACCAATACATGAGATGGACCACACTGCGGCAAGAGAGGGGCCAAGTAGTTCCGGAGTTCACTAATACCTTCCATACCTTGCGCACCAAGCTGGGTATCAAAGACTCCGAGCGACATTTGGTTCTGAAATATAGTGGGGCTCTACACAGATACATCCAGACTGAAATGGATTTTCTGGACATCTCATCACTCGGTGTTGCTTATCAATATGTTTTTAAAATCAAGCAGATATTTAAGCACAAGAAAAAATGGGATTTCGAATCTGTAAATCCACAACAACCAAAGTATGGCAAAGACATCCGTAACAAATAGTCTCCCGAAAACCATTCCAATACACAGGAAAAAAAGGGTCATGGGAAGACAAAGAAGGACATCGAAAAATGGTGTGATTTCCACAAAAACCCCGGGCACAACAATGATGAATGTTGGTCAAAACAGTCATTGGTGGTCGAGATCAAAGACAAGGAGTCGAACCCTGATTCTGAATCTGATTCTGAAAATACTGGTAAAAGATAGATCATTGACGCAGACCCCACTACTATTGTCACAACCACATCAATTCAACCAAAAGAACCAACAGATCCTGAAGAGGAGGAATGCCTTTTTCATTCACATATGTGGGTGAAGGGGACCCTGTTGCATTTTATTGTTTATAGCGGAATCCAGAAGAACCTCGTCTCAGCAGAGGTCGTCAAACAGTTGGGATTGTCGACAACACCACACCTGCAACCATACAACATCGGGTGGCTTCGCCAAGGACGAGATCTCTGTGTCAACCAGCAATGTCAATTTTCATATGACATCCATACCTTCAAGGATGAGGTATTATGTGATGTTTCCCCACTGGATGTCTGTGATGTTCTCTTGGGCCAGCCATATATGTGGAAACGCCATGTTGTTTATGAGTCTCGACTCTGTAGTGTCATTGTTACTTTGGGGGGTCATCTCTACAAAATACTAGAGGTATTTTCGACTATTGTTCCACCTAAAAAGTGTCGCAAGGTAGTATCTCATACTACAAAATTTAGCTTCTTCACAATCTGTTCAAAAGGAGAATAGAAGGACACTGCAACCACTACAGCCTCGCCCCAAGCACCTTATATCCAACAGAAGCAGGTTGAAAAGGCTGCAACAAAGAAAAAAATATTCCTTCTGCACACCATCCTCTCATGTATCTCTACTTGTTGAACAGCCTCAGCCTCAACAAGTTCTTGACATACTTCCACAAACTGAGTAGCGCGATGTCTCAAACAATACAAGTAGCTCACCAAGATGTAGATCCAGCAAACACTTTTCCCTCTCCCTTGGGAACTCAACACAATGGATACCATTTCTTCCTAAGGAGGGAGGATTGATCCAGGTGGATATTGGTGGCCACCCACCTTTTCCAACTGGCTCAAAACAGTTTTCTGGCAATTTTGGCAATTTACTATTTTTAGTAGGTTTTAATTTCCGGGGCCATTTTGAGGGCCCAAATGAAGGTTTTTCAATATCCAGATTATAAATTATAGGTGAAGGAATGATTGAGCCCAAAAAATGAATCTCCTCAACGATACCTTTCCAACGAGCTATCATACGCCTAAAATGGAGATTGTATGCAAAAGTTACGACCCCGAGAAGTTGATGTACTCACTTACCCAAACGGGGCCCACATGACTTTTGGCGCTTCATCTCCTAGGGTTAGGTTTTTGAATGTCTACGGTTTTTGGCATTATTGATTATTGTAAAAAGGCCTTCAGAGCCTCAATTGTATTGATCTTCTTGTGAATGCGAGTAGCCATCACATCTCTTCTCAGAGATAAGATGCCACCATTCTAGCGAGTCTTTCACTCTGTATTTTTACAGTCTCTATACATTTCTTTCATTAATAGAAATCATGTATTACTGTACCTCTGTGTTTATGGTTGCATATTTGATATATTTCTGTTATATTATTGAATATCTACTATATCTCTGTGCATTTCTTTATTACATCTCCGATCTCATTTCGTGCCGAAAATAATCCGGATCACTATCTGTTGAGCTCGGGGGAAATACTATCTCCATTGTAGTCAAAGTGGTCGACGGAACGCTTGACTACAATATTCTCTTAGGACACACTTGGATATATGCAATGAAGGCTATCACATCCATTGTCTTTTGCATTGTACAATTTCCACATCAAGGAAATATAGTTACAATTGACCAATTGGATTATTGCACCCCTAACTTGCATGTTAATACAAGTACCAATGTTCCCTTTGTAGGTGAATATTCTAGGTGGTATGAAAGTGTCGGTGTAGGTGTGTTTAAAGATCCATATCTCATGGGGATTTCCCCCCTTCCTTCACCTGACACCACCAACATAGCTCTCGTCAACATGATCTCTTCTGTCATCAGCACATCCCTTGGTTCTTACGATCCTTTGGTGTTTCCTCACCCTTCAGAAGTAGACTCTTACAAAGCTAATATGCCATTGTCACTAGCTGAATTATCATATTTAGTAATACATTTAATAGGAGAATATGTTGACCTTGATCCTAGTCTCCCACTAGATGAGAAACTATATTAGTTCTCTCTTCCTTACTATCTTTACTCTCCTTTCACATCTCATGACCTCCTAAATGATGTTTTACCTTCAAACGAGGCCATTATGGAAGTAATAAATTTAGGAGAGAGACCATGGGAAGATCCACATAATCAATCATCTTTCCTCCCTAGTCAAAAAAATGTAGAGACACACATTCAAACCCTCGTTTCAACCGATGATCAAGATCAATCCCAATTACCTTCCACTTCACAATCCATTTTATCTAAAGGCAACCTGGGTAACATTTCAGACACTTTTTCAATTGATATTTTAGTGAAACCTATTATCATGGAACAAATCCAGATAGGTGCAGCTTATTCCCCTCAATAAATTGAATGCTAGACTACCCTATTCAAAAAATTCCATGATATCTTTGCCTAGTTCTACGAATAAATTCTTGGAATAGGCCCCTAAATTGTTGCACATAAAATCAAGACTTACCCTGGAGCCTGTCCCATTCGACAACGATTCTGAACAATAAACCCTAGGAAAGTTGTAGCAATCAAGGGAGAATTTGAAAAATTATTGAATGATGGATTTATTTATCTAGTGCCTCTGACTAAATGGGTATCGAACATTGTACTCATTACTAAAAAGTAGAGCACTATCCATGTATGTGTTGATTATATGGATTTAAACAAGGATTGTCTTAATGAAAATTACCCCACCCCTTTCATTGACCACATTATCGATGATTGCGCTGGATCCAGATTATTTTCATTTATGGATGGCTTCTCTAGCTATATCAAATCGAAATCATTTTGGAAGACCAGCACAAAACAACTTTCATTTTCCCTTGGGGAACTTTCACATATCGAAAGTTACCTTTTGGCCTTAAAAATATTGGTGCAACATTCTAGTGAGCCATGTTCTATGCCTTCCATGACATTAAACATATCATACAGCCATATTTGGATGACCTTCCCACAAAATACGAGAGGTGTAAATATCATCCAAAACACCTAAGACAAGTTTTTATAGGCTGTCGACATTACAACATTCGTTTAAACCTACATAAATGAATTTTTGTTGTTGAGTCTTGTTGACTTATAGGTTTCATCGTGTCTAGGTTTTTTATTAGAGTTGATCCCTTGAAAATAAAGGAAATTACCAACTTGCTTCCACCTCGCTCTATAGCCCAACTTCAAAATTTGGAGGGGAAAGAAAAAAATTTAAAAGGATTTATCTCCAACTGTGCTGAAATTACAAAAGGTTTCATGCATTTACTTAAGAAAGGTGTTCCATTTATTTGGGATGAGCAAGCTCAACGCTCCTTCGATGGTTTAAAATGCGTACTCACATCCACCTCTTTATTGAAACCTCCCAACTATAACCGAGACTTCCTATTATATTTCTCTACTTCCAACACCACCATCGGCATGGTTCTTGTCCAAAATGACAATGATAAAAATGAACATGTTATTTATTATCTCAGTAAGGGCCTTGTTGGCACTGAACCTCGTTACGCTTATGTTGAGAAGTTTGCACTGGCAGTTACTTTTGTTGTCCAATGTTTTCGGCATTATATTATCTTAAGAACTATAATTTTTATATTTGACGCTAACCCAATGTTGTATATCCTATCACATCATATTCTTGGGGGGAAATACTCTAAATGGATTGTTATCCTTCAATAATTTGGTCTCAAGTTTTCTATCACCAAGTCCAAAAAATTCCTAGTATTCGTTGAATTGATGACCAACCTTCCCCGAGTACATGATGAATATGTGGTACAAGACTCATTACCTAATGAATATTTGTTTCTCATCGAATCATCCGATCCATGGTACGAATATGTATTAATATATATCCAAACCCAATGTTTTTGGCCTGAATTATCGAAAGATGACCGTCGATGTATTTGCTACCAATCTCTCCATTATCTTATCATGCGAGATGTTCTTTATTGTCATGGGGTAGATATGGTTTTGCGTTGATGTGTTTTCACCCATGAATTTGAATGTATCGTTAATGAATTCCAGTCTGGAGCATGTGGTGGCCATCCTTCTAGCTTAGCCACTGCCCAAAAAAAATTATGCGCCAGGTACTTTTTGCCTTCGATATTTAAAGATTGTATAAATGCAGTCCAAAAGTGTCATCCTTGCTAGATATTTTCAAAAAATATGCACGCCCATCCTGCTCCATTACATCTTGTATTTGTCATTGGTCCCTTCACCAAATGGGGGATATATTTCACCACGTGTAGACCAGCCTTTGTTGCCGACCACAATTACATTATTGTAGTCGTTGATTATTTTACCAAATGGGTAGAGGCTATTCCTACCTTTTCCAATGATGCCAAGACTATAGTTCTTTTCATATTCAACCACATCATTTCCAGATTTGGTGTACCCAAATCAATTGTGACGGATCATGGATCACACTTTTGCAACAATACGATGACAGAACTAGCCACTTTGTTACATTTTGACCAGGAACACTCTTCCCTTATTATGCCCAAGTAAACGAACAAGTTGAGTCTATCAACAAAGAACTCAAAATGATGCTCCAATGGATGGTAGGAAAACATAATTCAAACTGGCACCTTGTGCTATTTTCGTCATTATGGGCATACCGAACTTCAATGGAAAATTCTATTGGTTTTACACCTTTCCAACTCGTTTATGGGTTATAAGAAATACTTCTTATTGAATGTGAAATACCATCCATAAATATAGCTATCTAACTCCTACATGATACTTCCACTAAGGAATAACAACTACTTTACTTGTCTCATCTCGATGTTGATGAGAAGCCACCATGGCTAACGAGTCACATAAAATATGAGTTCAATCTCAGTATGACCAAACCCTCTATCCTCGAGCCTTTTCAAAAGGAGAACTAGTCTTGGATTATGACCGAGACCATGACAAGATAGGAGTAGGAAAGTTTGAACCATTATGGCATTGCCCCTATGTCATAAAATGCACATTACAAAAAGGACCCTACAAGTTATCAAACTATGAGGTAAACCCATTATCTAAGCCTCACAATGGGCTCTACCTCAAAAAGTACTATGCATAAGCTTAGCACAATATAGTTCTTTTGTATTATATGTATCATAGTGTGGTGTAATTTATTTTGTTTCCTCTGAGTGATGCACTTTGTTGGTCTGCTTATCATTCTTGGTGCTTGATTGGAAGATGTTGACGACCTATTCTTCCTTGGTCCCGCAACCAAAAACATTGCATAATATAGTGTAGTTATCAAACTTATGTCTGAAGCCTCAACTATAGGCATTCGCATTTGATTGTTAGGTTGGGCTCCCAACTTGTAGTTTCTCAATTAAACTTAGCATACTCTATCCGACACCTTATTATTTTTTGTAAGTATTTGAGGGTTCATCTTCTTGAGAGAGAATTTGATTTTATTTCTTATGAACATATCCTGAGGGAATTCAATTCATTAGCTGACTCATTAGAAAATTATGTATTGAATTGGCATCTACAACATTAAGAAAATTAATAAACCAATAATTCATGTACATACATTCCAAAATATTTGTACACAGGATTAAAAACCACAAAGTAAACATCCATGTATATATAGATATTGTTCAAAATACATCATAAATGTAGCATTACAAAATTGGGTCATGTTCCCATACATCTGAATATAATCCGCATATAAGTATAGTACAAAAATTGTAAATCTATGATACTAATCATCATGTGGAGCCCTGTGCTCGTGATAACACATAACATGACTAGCCACCTTCCATAAGAGGCAAGAGAAGGTGCCACCTACACCAACAATATGCATTTGTCACTAGTACATTTGGGTTAAATTTCGACGACGTGTTCGACACAATTTCCACTTTATATTTTCGGGAGAACGACAAACATTGGACCCCCTCAAATGTCATTTCACATGACATCGCTTTTCCAATGCCACAACTATCGTATCTATTGCGACATTTCATGCGGACACGTGTCATCTCAGATTTGAATATCCAAACCCCATATATTCATCACTACAGCGACGTCATAGACATCAGAATTCTGACGTCCCATTTAGTTGGTATCCACTACATGTGTGCTATGGGAGCGACGTTACCATGCGTCATAATACCGATGTATGGTAATGTCTGTCCACTGAAGGTCAGTTATTCATCTCTGACGTTTTTTCTATGGGAGCGATGTTACCATACATCGTAATACTGACATATGGTAACGTCACTCCACCGATGGGAAGTTATTCATATCAGACGGGTTTTATATGGGAGCGACGTTACCATACACCGTAATGCCTATGATCGATTATTCATCTCTGTCGTGTTTTCTATGGGACCGACGTTACAAGACGTCGACGTCATGTAGATATTTAAATTTTTTTATCAATTGTCAATCACAAGGTTTGTTGTCTCCAACCTCAATGACCTCACAAGGAAAATGGTTATAATGAAACTCACTAGCTACAACTAATGGCATGTTGTTCCAAGTTGCTATTTTCATTTATTTTTCCATGGGACCATCTAGGGAAAGTGACCCTAAATTGTCCACACAAGAAACCTACAACTTGAAACAACTCAAGAACCATGAGTCATTTCTATGAGAAGTTTGCTTCATTGGATTCATCTTCATAGGACAATGTTAATGACACCCTTCTCCATAAGTCCTTAACCATACAAGCATGAATAATAGAATATTTTGGATGAGCTTGTTTGTACATGTATTAAAGAATTGGATTTGGATCTAGGGGTCAAATCATGAGATCTCTCGTATTCAACCTCGATGACTACTTGGGATGATGTACCCAATGAAACTCACTTATTTCAACTAATATCATGATGTTCCTAGTCATGTGTTGCATTTTTTCACTTAGGACCATTTTAGGGAAAGTGTCCTTGAATTATCCAAGTAAATAAGCTACAACTCAAAACAACTAAAGAACTGTGAGTTGGTTCAATAAGTAGTATGCTCCATTAGATTCATCTCCATGTGACTATTTCCAATAGCACCCTTGTCCATGAGTCCTTGGACATGAAAATGTGCATAAGAAACAATAATGGTTGAGGTCATTTCCACATGTGTTAAAGCACAAAATTTGGATCCAGGGGTTAAATAACAAGATCTCACACATTCAATGTTGGTCACTACTCAAGGATGATGGACCCAATGAAACTCAATTTTTGCAATTGATTGCATACCGTTTTGAGTGTTGGTTTGCATTTTTTACCCCTTGGACGATTTAGGGCAAGTGTGCATGAAATGTCTAGGCAAGTAAGATACAAATTGAATTGAATCGACACTATGAGTCAATTCAAAAGTAGTTTTCTCCATTGTAATCATCTTCATGGAATAGTGCCAATGATGCCCTTATCCATGAGTCCTTGGTCACATAATCATGTATATTAATCTATTTTGGAGGATGTCATTTCCACATGCGTTAAAGCACCAAATTTTTATTTAGGGAGAAAATCATGATCTCTCACACGTTCAAGCTTGGTGACTTCATAGGAACAATATAACTAATGAAACTCACTTTTTGAAATTAATGACATGTCATTCCAAGTAATGGTTCCCCCCCCCCGATACCATTTATGGAAAATGTCCTTGAATTATCTAGTCAAGCAAGCTACAACTTGAAATAACTCAAGATCCATGAGTTGGTTTGAAGAGAAGTATTTTTCATTACATTCATCTCCATAAGATAGTTCCAACAATGCCCCTCTCATTGGGTCCTTGGACATACATGCATGTAGAATAAATTTGTTTTGACAAGGTTGTTTTCACATGTTAAAGCACCATATTTGGATTTAGGGGTCAAATCATGAGATCTTTTGGCTTCAAACAATATGAATACAAGGGAATGATTGCCATATTGAAACTCACTTTCTGAAATTCATGGCACAATGTTTTATGTCACTAATTTTATTTTCTACCCCGTAATCATTTAGGGCAAGTGATAGTCCCTAAATTGTCTGGGAAAGCAAACTACAACTCAAAAAATCTCAAGAACCATTCTTCTCCTTTGGATTGGTCTACATGGGATTGTGCCAATGACACCCTTCACCTCAAGTCCTTGGCCATACAAGTGCATAGAAGAAATTATTTTGGACGAGTTATTTTTCATATGTGTTAAAGCACCAGATTTGGATCTAGGGGTCAAAGTACAAGACCATGTATTCAACCTTGGTGACTACATGGTGATGATGGCCCTAATGAAACTCACTTGCTAAAACTAAAAGGACATTATTCTTAATCATGTGTTACAGTTTTTTCCACCATGACCATTTATGGATAGTGTCCCTGAATTGTTTTGGCGAGCAAGCTACAACATGAAACAACTAAAGAAACACAAGTCAATTAAATGAGTAGTCTACTCGGTTAGTTTGATATCCATGGGATATTTTCGATGACTCCCTTCTCTGTGAGTCCTTGGCCGCAAAAATGTATATAAGAAATGATTTTGGACAAGGCCATTTGCACATGTGTTAAATCACTATATTTGGATCTCAGGGTCAAATCATGATATCTCTGACCTTAATCCTTGGTGAAGACATGAGGAAAATAGCCTGAATGGAACTCACATGTTGTAATAGACACCACATTGTTCCAAGTCAAACTTTTCATTTTTTCCCCAAGGATCATTTAGGGAAATTGTCCTTGAATTGTCTGGGTAAGTGATCTACAACTCAAAAAAACTAAAGAAACTTGAGTCAATTTCATGAGAAGTCTAGTTGGTTGGACTCATTTTCATGGGATAGTCCTAAGGATGCCCTTCTATGAGAGTACTTGGTCATAAAATCATTTATAAGAAACAATTATTGACAAGGGAATTTTCACATCCGTTAAATCATTGGATTTGGATATGGGGGCCAAATCATGAGATATTGCACATTCAAATTCGTGACTTCACAGAGATGATGGCCCCATTGAAACTCACTTGTTACAATTGACAAAATATTGTTTTAAGTTGTGATTCACACTCCCCTAGGACCATTTAGGGAAAGTTTCTATGAATTGTCTGAGAAAGTGAGGTACAAATTGAAAAAACTCAAGAAATGTGCATTGGATTGATGACCAACCTCGTTCATTGGATTCATATACATGAAACAATGTCAATGACGTTCTTCTTGTTAAGTCCTTGTCCATAAAGTGTGTAGAAGAAAAGAAAAATTAACAAGGCCATTTGTGTGTGTTAAAGCTCTAGATTTGGAACAAGGGTTCAAATCATGAGATCTCATGGTCTCAAAGAAGATCATGGTAGGGATTTGGAATAATATATGTTTGATGTAAAAATGGAGGGAAATCGATTAGTCAATTGTTAATAAATTGTCATTTTACCAAAGAAGTTTGAGATGCAGCCCATACCTTGACAAGTGGAAAGGATAAATTGCAAGGTTCTTCTTAGCCATAAGCACTACATACTTGGTTTGAGGACTCATAGGTAAAGGATCATAAAGGTTTTTCTATGGTGTTTCTTGGGCCTCGTGGTTAATTAGAAATTCCATTATGTTATAGGACAAGTTAATATCCACCTCCAAGTTTTCTATAAAATCAAGTTCTCTTATGAAGGACTCAAGGTACCTTGCCAAACAAAACCTTAGAGGAATATAATCACACTTGAGATTAAAAAAACAAAAGCATGGGGATATTTTGATAGGGGCATGTTAAAGCAACCCCAATACATTCAAGGCTATAGGTGGACTTTGTTTTTTTTTATTCAAGCAACATTTCTTTTGAGGCTACTTTTTGTGGAGGTACTAACAATTGGGATAAAATGAAAGCACTTGAAACATTGATAATAATTACAGTAGAAAGAAATATTAATTAATTATAGGTTGTTGCTTACTCAAATTTGGTTATAGATTAGATGTTGGGGAACCATAGAATACAAAATATTTKTTTCCATCCAATTTATAACCAAATAAAGTTGTTGGAGGGAATATTCTCTCATATATCTTATTATCACATCTATAAGGAGAAAAACAACTTAGTCAATGCCCTATCAAAAATATCTTTTGATGCAGGAGCATCTACACTTCATCACGCGAGCCAGCGTGTGGAAGGAGAAGAACAACTGGACAACGCCAGCCCACACATTTTTGAATCACGATGAAGATTGTTGCGCCGTCGTTTTGAACGAACGCATTCATATGGAGCACACTTGTATTGTAATAAAGATAAAAAGACATTAAATAGTTTTAATGCTGGTAGATAGGGTTAGCTATAGATTAGACAGTTTCCTTTTCCTGGAGGGAAAACAAATATAGGAACCCTCCTTGTACATTGTAAATATAATCCTGAAGATTATTCAGCATTGATATAGAGAGCAATAGAGAACAGAGCAGAGAGTTCGTGAAGAAACCCCATGTACCGATTGAATTAATAGAAGAAAGCTCTTTATTCAATTCCATGGTTGTGTTTGAGTTCTTTGTGCTGTTGATGTTACTTTGTTGCATACTTGCTTCTTTATATGCTTATATTCTATATGCTGCTTATGTGATTGCATATCAGGTTCGAAACCTGAGAGAATGAGTGAATGAGTTTCAATTGTTTCTTTGTTTGAGCCAGGAGATTCCTGTATAGAGTGCAGTCGAATTCCTCCGCATAGAGTGCGTTGAGGAGGCTCTACAGTTAAACTCTCATTCTCGTTCAACCCGGAATTGATTTGGATTATTCGAGCCGTGCAGGTGAGTACAGGTCGAATTGCACTTCCAGTAGCAAGTCTGGAAGGGAAGGGCCGGGATTGTTGTGACTGTGGACGCACGGAACCGGAAAATCTTCAGCACCGTCGAGGGTTGGTAAAGGTCGAGGCGTGAGCAAAGGGAATGTGTTCGAGGGAGCTCTGAAGGTGTTAGAGTCAACAGAAGCTCAGGGGGGGGATAGCGCCTTTGCTTTCAGTGGGAGCATACCCCGGTGAAGTTCATACAGAGCGAAGGTGGTAAAGTGGAGAACTCTTCAAGAGGAAGAGAATCGACGACTTGAACTTCTGAAAGAAAGGAGTCTTCAAGAGAAGGCGGAACCCATTGGCCATTGTGTATCGGCATATCGGGGTTGGCGAGTGCAAGCATTGCATGCACGTCGAAATCGTGAATCACGATCTTCCGATTTAATCGGAGCCGTCGGTCGTTGGAGGGACAGGTGGCACGAGATCCCGAGAATTCGGGACTCGGCACTTCGGCATTTTCGAAGTCGAAGGGAGCACGGAGGAACATCGAAGTCCTGAGTTGCGACGGGTCCCACGGAGACGGAGCGGAGAACGGCACGTGGCATCGTGCATCGGCATTCGGGGTTTTGAAAGGTGAGTGCCTAACGACCTTTCATATGCCGATTTCCCGATAGGGAAATCCCCGACAGGGTTGGATCGTTGACCATTGACTCGGGGATCGGGGATCGGAGTTTCACAGCGCGCGAGGTGCGCACAAGGTTCGCGAGTCCGCGAAACCCGATCTTCCGAAGCACGAAGGGAGGATCGCCGAGAAGACTGTGGGTAAAGAACTCCCAAGGGAGTAGGAAGAGCTTTGACTCTTCGGGTCGTGAGAAAGAGAAGGTCCTGGTGGAGAGACCGCGTAGTTGGGCGACAGTTGCCTCAGAGTGGTATCAGAGCTGGAAAGTCTTGTCTGTATATTTCAGGCAGGGGGGAGAAAAAGAGGAAAGGAAAGCACTCTGATACTCACGACTTACGTCAGAGTGGTATCAGAGCCGGAAGTGGAACTCTCTTTGTTCAGGTAACAGAGAGAAGAAGATTTCGCCATGTCGCCCAGAAGAGAGAGGCAATCTCCTGATCGTGAGGACAGGGATGCCTGAAGAAGGGGTAGACCAGCAGGAAATCCAGCAGGGAATCCAGAGATGGAGCGTCAAATACGGGATCTCAGGGCGAGACTCGAAGATATGGAAACCACCCAGAGGCGTGGAGTGGGTACAGCAGAGTTCAGCGATCCTGGGGTTGAAGAGGAAGCTGGACACGACCAAGAAGAGGTCACAGCAGAAGATGCCTCGACAGAGAGGTTGATAAGGGCCATTTCGAGGATGAGCTCGAAGACTAAGATGGACATTCCCGTCTATGAGGGAAGTCTGAATGAAGAGGAATTGCTGGATTGGATCCGAGCACTCGACACCTACTTCGACTATGAAGACATTGAAGAGGACAAGAAGGTGAGACATGCTGTCACCAAGCTGAAGGGAAACGCAGCCTTATGGTGGGACAAGCTGCAGGAAGACAGACGTTCCAAGGGAAAACAAAAGATCAAAAGCTGGGATCGGATGATCGCCAAGATGAAGGCAAAGTTCATTCCGAGGGACTACCAGATCACTCTGTTCAGGTGCATGTAGAACCTGAGGCAGAAGTTGATGACGGTGAAAGAGTACACCGAGGAGTTCTACAGGCTCAACATTTGAGCTGGTCATCAGGAGAGTGATGACGAAAAGGTGGCAAGATACCTGAATGGTCTTAGGTATGACATTCAGGATGAATTGAGCATGGTCACCATACGCACAATTGAGGATGCGTACCAGATGGCTCTAAGAGCCGAAGAAAAGCTGAGCCGCAAGCAGGGACAGTGAGGGCGAGGCAGAAGCCAGCCCCGAGGTAAAGCTGTTGCCCAGGAGAGAACTCAAAATCCCAAGGAGGATTGGAAAAAGCCTCAAGGAAAAGATGAAAGAGGTGGAACCTCACAACAGAGGCAGCAAAATTTTGAGCCGAGGAGACAGCAACCAGATCAGCAAGGAGATTACGCTGATGCCAATACAATTCCTTGTACCCGAGGTAGAGGAAGAGGGCGCGGAGGAGTTATCACGTGTTTCACTTGTGGAAAAGATGGTCACAAAGCAGTGGACTGTCCAGAGAGAAAGATGGACAGAGGAAACGCTCATGTTGCTGAGGCGCAGAGGCGTGATGTTGAAGATGAAGACACTGGAAGTGGGAAGTCACTGACAGTGCATAAAGTTCTCTTGAAACCCGAGAAAGAGGTGGAGGATACAACTCAAAGATGTAGACTGTTCTGGACGACTTGCAAGACCAAGGGCTGGAAATACAAGGCTATAGTTGACAGTGGGAGCACTGACAATCTCGTTTCAACCAAGATGGTGGAGAAGTTGGAGCTGACAACAACTAAGCACCCGAGTCCATATAAAGTCTCGTGGTTACAGAAAGGACACCGGGTAAGTGTCACTAAACAATGCTTAGTTAAATTTAAAATTGGGAATTATCATGATGAGATCCTGTGTGATGTCATTCCCATGGACGTATGCCATATACTGCTGGGTAGACCGTGGAAGTATGAGAGGAATGTTGTTCATGATGGAAGGATGAACACATACACCTTGGAGAAGGATGGAAGAAGTCATAAACTGCTGCCGATAAAAGGTAAGGAAGTAAAACCCGAAGTGGGCAGCATGATACTTCTCATGAGTGGGAAAGAGCTTCTCACCGAGTTGGAGAAGAATGAAGAGACACAATTCTTTGTTGTCAGGAAGCCGAGAATTGTCCTGACAAGCACAAGAGTGGACGACTTGCCAGAAGAAATTCAGGAACTGCTTGAAGAGTTCGCTGATATCATCGTGGACGAACTACCTCGTTCATTGCCACCGATGAGGAGTGTGAGTCATCATATTGACCTCATACCCGGAGAAAGTCTACCAAATAAGGCAGTGTACAGGTTGACACCTCAGGAGAATGAGGAAGTCAAAAGGAAGGTACAGGATCTGCAGGATAAAGGACTGGTGAGAGAAAGTCTTAGTCCGTGTGCCGTTCCAACGGTACTAAGTCCGAAAAAGGATGGAGGCTGGAGGATGTGTACTGACTCCAGAGCGATTAATAAGATCACCATCAGGTACAGGTTTCCACTGCCGAGAATGGACGACCTGATGGACTTCCTGAGTGGGGCAAATTACTTCTCCAAGATAGATCTCAAGAGCGGATATCATCAGATCCGGATGAGAGAGGGAGATGAGTGGAAGACAACATTCAAAACAAACAAGGGTTTGTACGAATGGCTGGTCATGCCATTTGGGTTAACAAATGCGCCAAGCACATTCATGAGGCTGATGAATGAAGTCCTGCGGAAATTCATTGGCAAATTTGTGGTCGTATACCTGGACGACATATTGATTTTCAGCAAGACCAAGGCTGAACATTTGAGGCATTTAGCCATTGTGATGAGAAGGCTACAGCAGGAGAAGCTGCTGATAAATTTGAAGAAGTGTTCCTTCATGCAGACAGAGCTCATTTATTTGGGTTTTGTAATCTCAGCAAATGAGTTGAAGATGGATCCTGAGAAGGTTGAAGTGATCAGGAATTGGCCATCGCCGAGAAACGTTTTTGAGGTAAGGAGCTTTCACGGTTTGGAAAGATTCTATAGGAAATTCATTCGGAATTTTAGTGGAATCAGTGCCGCGATGATGGACACTGTGAAGAAGCGGCATAAAGTTTTTCATTGGACAGCCGAGGCTGAGAGGAGCTTCACTCTGTTGAAACGGAAGATAACAAAGCAGCCAGTGTTGGTGCTGCCAGATTTTCAGAAGACCTTCCAAGTGAAGTGTGACGCTAGTGGATATGTTGTTGGAGGGGTCTTGAGTCAGGATGATAGACCTGTGGCCTACTACAGTGAGAAGCTGGATGATGCGAAACTGAAGTACTCCACGTATGATAAAGAGTTCTATGCCATTATCCAGGCATTGAAAAAGTGGAGGCACTACCTGATACCCAAGGAATTTGTGTTGTACAGTGATAATCATGCACTGCAATTCGTGAGTCAGCAGGAGAAGCTGAACCAGAAGCATGCAAAATGGGTGGAATACATGCAGAATTTCACCTTTGTCATAAAGCACATTTCGGGGACTGCGAATAAGGTGGCAGACGCCTTGAGCAGGAAATGTTTAATGCTGCAGGAATTCAGGGTCAAGACTTTGGGTTTTGAGAACCTCAAAGACATGTATGCCGGTGATGTTAATTTTGCAGAGGCATACGAGGCAGTCGAGAACCCAGTTCTCAGGGATAGGAGTCCGTGGATTGACTACCTGATCCAGGATGGATTGTTGTTCAAGGGCAATCAATTGTGCATTCCAGATTGCTCTATGAGAGAGAATTTGGTACGAGAAAAGCACAGCGGTGGACTAGCAGGTCATTTCGGGCATGACAAAACATTTGCCAAGCTGAGCGAATCATATTTTTGGCCAGGCATGCGTGCAGATGTGAAGAGATTTGTTGACCGGTGTAGGGTATGTCAACACGCAAAGGGCCGAAAGCAAAAAACAGGGTTCTATCAGCCGTTGCCCATACCTGAAAGGCCATGGGAAGCCATTAGCATGGATTTTGTGTTGGGTTTACCAAGAACACAACGAGGAGTTGATTCCATCTTTGTTGTGGTGGACAGATTCTCGAAGATGGCACATTTTATCCCGTGCCATAAGACTAGCGATGCGACGCACGTTGCCAATTTGTTCTTTAAAGAGATTGTGCGATTGCATGGATTGCCGAGGAGCATAGTCTCAGATAGGGACACGAATTTCATAGGCCATTTTTGGAGGACGCTATGGAAGAAGCTGGGGACTGACTTAGCATTCAGTTCTGCTTACCATCCACAGACAGATGGGCAGACAGAAGTGGTCAACAGAAGTTTGGGAGATCTGTTGAGAAGCCTAGTGGTGGAGCATCACACCAATTGGGATCAAATCTTACCACAGGCAGAGTTTGCATACAACGATTCTGTGAATCGGAGTACAGGTAAGAGTCCGTTTCAAATTTTATATGGAACACAGCCGAGAGGAGTGTCTGAGCTCAGGGAGCCAAAACAGGCTGAAACCAGCAGCGCAAGAGCTGAAGAGTTCGCTGAGGCGATGAAATAACTTCACACGCAGGTGAAGCAGCGGCTGCAGAAATCAAACTAGGAGTATAAGTGCAGAGCCGATCAGAGGAAAAGACAACTTTAGTTTGAAGTTGGAGACCTGGTTCTGGCGCACCTGCAGAAGGAAAGGTTCCTGAGAGGAACATACAACAAGCTCAAGATGAAGAAGATTGGACCATGCAGAGTCCTGAAGAAGTTTGGAGAGAATGCATACGAGCTTGAATTGCCGGAGGGCATCGGGATATCTCTGATTTTTAATATTTCGGACTTATACCCATACATAACTGATACAGCGGACACTGGAACCGGGGAGCCAGTGGTCTAGTGGCAGAAGCAATTGCCAGTTGCACAGAAGCCAGAGGTGGAGTGCATACTGGATAAAAGAGCAGGAAAGAAGACCAGGAGAAAGCAATATTTTGACTACCTGGTGAAATGGAAAAATCACCCAGTGGAGGATGCCAGCTGGGAAACAGAAGCAGTGATTCAGAAGCATGGTCAGACTGTGCAGGAGCTCATGGACAGGAGACCATGAAATTTTTGAGCCGAGGAGTATGATGCAGGAGCATCTACACTTCATCACGCGAGCCAGCGTGTGGAAGGAGAAGAACAGCAGGACAGCGCCAGCCCACACATTTTTGAATCACGATGAAGATTGTTGCGCCGTCGTTTTGAACGAACGCATTGATATGGAGCACACTTGTATTGTAATAAATATAAAAAGACATTAAATATTTTTAATGCTGGTAGATAGGGTTAGCTGTAGATTAGACAGTTTCCTTTTCCTGGAGGGAAAACGAATATAGGCACCCTCCTTGTACATTGTAAATATAATCCTGAAGATTATTCAGCATTGATATAGAGAGCAATAGAGAACAGAGCAGAGAGTTCGTGAAGAAACCCCATGTACCGATTGAATTAATAGAAGAAAGCTCTTGATTCAATTTCATGGCTGTGTTTGAGTTCTTTGTGTTGTTGATGTTACTTTGTTGCATACTTGCTTCTTTATATGCTTATCTTCTATATGCTGCTTATGTGATTTCATATCAGGTTCGAAACCTAAGAGAATGAGTGAATGAGTTTCAATTGTTTCTCTGTTTGAGCCAGGATATTCCTGTATAGAGTGCAGTCGAATTCCTCCGCATAGAGTGCATTGAGGAGGCTCTATAGTTAAACTCTCATTCTCATTCAACCCGGAATTGATTTGGATTATTCGAGCCGTGCAGGTGAGTACAGGTCGAATTGCACTTCCAGTAGCAAGTCTGGAAGGGAAGGGTCGGGATTGCTGTGACTGTGGACGCACAGAACCGGAAAATCTTCAGCACCGTCGAGGGTTGGTAAAGGTCGAGGCATGAGCACACGGAACGTGTTCGAGGGAGATCTGAAGGTGTTAGAGTCAACATAAGCTCAGGGGGGGGATAGCGCCTTTGCTTTCAGTGGGAGTAGACCCCAGTGAAGTTCATACAGAGCGAAGGTGGTAAAGTGGAGAACTCTTCAAGAGGAAGAGAATCGACGACTTGAACTTCTGAAAGAAAGGAGTCTTCAAGAGCAGGCGGAACCCGTTGGCCATTGTGTATCGGCATATCGGGGTTGGCGAGTGCAAGCATTGCATGCACGTCGAAATCGTGAATCGTGATCTTCCGATTTAATCGGAGCCGTCAGTCATTGGAGGGACAGGTGGCACGAGATCCCGAGAATTTGGGACTCGGCACTTCGGCGTTTCTGAAGTCGAAGGGAGCACGGAGGAACAACGAAGTCCCGAGTTGTGATGGGTCCCACGGAGACGGAGTAGAGAACGGCACGTGGCATCGCGCATCGACATTCGAGGTTTTGAAAGGTGAGTGCCTAACGACCTTTCATATGCCGATTTCCTGATAGGGAAATCCCCGACAGGGTTGGGTCGTTGACCGTTGACTCGAGGATCGGGGATCGGAGTTTCACAGTGCTCGAGGTGCGCACAAGGTTCGCGAGTCCGCGAAACCCGATCTTCCGAAGCACGAAGGGAGGATCGCCGAGAAGACTATGGGTAAAGAACTCCCGAGGGAGTAGGAAGAGCTTTGACTCTTCAGGTCGTGAGAAAGAGAAGATCCTGGTGGAGCGACCGCGTAGTCGGGCGGCGGTTGCGTCATCTTTGGAGATATATCATACTACCATCAACATGGTAGAGTAAAGGGAAGGGGAAAATCCCTACACCCTGTCTCCAGATATTTATTTAAATGAGCTCTATCCATTTTGGATAATGGATTTAATTTCCTTATTTGTTTTCAACAATTTTGCTAATTTCATTTTTTGTATATCAAGAGGTTGCAATGGATAATTTTATTATGGTTTTCAGGGTGAAACTTTCAAAATGTAACACCTATCTAGGATGTTTTTCTTATGATGTAATATGTTTGTGGACAACTTATTTTGAGATACTAGATTTCAAAGTCATTCAATTATATTGGAAGAATATAAAGAGCTATTCTTGTTAAGTTTTTCTTCCATGTCATAGTGCACTTTATGAGTGTAACTTTACCATTTTTATTTCAACATAAAATGTTATGGATTTTTCATGTGTGTGTGTGTGTGTGTGTGTGTGTGTGTGTGAAATAAGTATACTGATTGCATATATTGTATGGAATAAGAAAATTATGTCGATGGATTGATGGATGGAGAAGTTATAGTGGATTACTCCTCAAGTGCTTTAGAATACATGAAGATTTTTTCTACACAAGAAGAGCTAGTCTATTCTTGGAAGATTGAAAGGGATGAATCAATCATGGATATAGTTTATTGAGATATGTTAGTACTTCCTTCCTCAATTGTTGAGTGAGCCTACATCTGCTACTAGATTCCCTTTTCCATTGTGATGTGACCTAAAATGGGTTTATTTAGATCTAGATTAAGGTCAACAGGGAAACTTCCAAACCTTATAGCACCAGGAGAAGCATTCATATGGCTAGCTTCAAAACTTAAAGATCCATATTGAAACATACATTGGGTTTTTTAATTTCTAGATGAGGGATATGTTAGAATGTGTTTTAATGTTGTCTAGTGGATTGATGTAATCTTGTAACTAGTGACATAATGATGATCATTATAACATCATTTGTGGGGAACTTATACATGTAACTATGCTTCACTAGACTTTAGTAACATTGCACATGTGCACACAGAGGTAGTTTTAGGGAGTTATTTTCCTAGTGACCAGCCCATCATGTAATGGTGACCTACACTACTAGGTCCCTTTTATCCACCACTTATCCCTTATCTCTTAATGAGCTTATTGCTTACCTTTATGGTTTGGTGTTTCTTGTTAGAAAAAAGAGGAACACATAGCAATAATATAAAATAGATGCAGAAATAAAACACAAGAGATACACAATACAATAGAGACACATATATACATGGTTCACCCAATATGGAATACATCCATCGAAGAAATTATCTATCCCTATTAAAGAAGATGGAACTCATACTGTTGTGATCATACCATATTCATACCTATCAACTTATGGTAATAGAAGTGATTATTGTGATTTACTTTTGTTTCTACATATGAGATACAAGGAGTTTTGTACACATATGATGTAAGCTTATTTCCACTCACCTATATGTGGTAATGTGAATGCCCATTTATTCCATATTCATTGCACTCATCGGGTACATACATCACACAATAGGAGTAAATAAGGCTATACAAGTATTACTAGTCCATGCTATTAGTTCATATGAGTATCAATTAAATGGAAATCATTCATGCAATGGTTGTATAAACTCTACTGCCAAATTAGACTGGTTTCAGTAGTAGGTTTACCGTTTGTTGGTACCAGGCCGAAGGGGAAAGAAGAACGATCATTGGAAAGAAAGTGTGCAGAAAACTAAAGTAACAACTGGAAAAAGAACAACATGCATGCATGCAAGAAAGTGTGCACAAAGGAAAGAAGATGGAGTTGATGTGGGAAAGAACATCAGACGCATACATGATATAGGCAGAAATGATGACTGGGCAAGAAGTACCACAGTTCACTCAAGCCCCAACCCCATACAACATTGCACAGCAGCAGTATAATACTACGTCGTTGTCGTACAATAACGCACAATCACAGTACAACCCGTCACAGACCTAGTACAATACCGTGCAATATAATTAGGGACCATAGTATAACATGTCATGAGGTGGTTGCACAAATTATAGAGGAGCAGGACGAGCCATAGGAGGTTTTAGACGCGGTAGAGGACCAATCACATGTCACAATTGCCAGCAACCAGGACATTATGCACAAGAGTGCCCACTGCCACCAATGATTTGTATGTATTGTGGTGCATCGGACCATGATACGGAGGAATGTCCAACATTACTTGTAAAGATCTAGGAAAAAAGGAATCAAAATAACTAGAATGTTCAGTGGATTTCATCCAAAGCAAGGGATGATGGACGGAACATCAACATAGTCACTCGAGGAGGAACGAAAATAGGAAATGACACAGTTCAACAGGAACCAGTGCAGAACCAATGGGTAAATAAGAACACTAACCCCAAGAAGCAGTTCGATGTGCATAAGGAAAAGGAGATCTTTACAGAAGCCCAACAAGAATTCCAGAAGGATAACATTGTGTTGACTGCACAATAGAGAAAGGAAGCTCTAGAATATGAAATGCCGCCATCACCGGACCATACCAACAGAATACAACCCAAGGAACAAGTAAGTACTATGAAAGAATTTTTGCAATCATGCATCAAATTGTTAAGTGATCCTTCATCTGTGAAAATTTTGCAAAACATCCTAGAAAAATGTAGCAGCGAGACAGAACAAAAGCCAGAATTGAAAGTTGTCAACCACCTACATACAATAAGAAGAAAAAGTAGGGAATTTAGACTAAATTCTAACATTGGGGATTTCAATATGGAAAATGTTATACTAGATCTAGGATCCGAAGTGAATGTACTACCAAAAGCTTCATGGCAATGCATGGGAGAACCTACATTGGGATACTCAATCGTTCAATTAAAGCTAGCAAATCAACATAGAGTCCGACCAATAGGTAGACTGAAAGGAGTGACGATAGATCTGGATAGTGTGCGCACTAAGGCAGACTTTGAAGGCATCAAAATAGTAGATGGCACAACACCATATCCGGTGCTTCTTGGTCTGGATTAGGCGTTCGACAACCAGGCCATAATTAACTTAAAAACTAGAAAAATGACATTTGAGTCGGGGGACTTGTTGACGGGCGAAATTGACCATCCGTCAACTGGAAGAACAAGTCTGGTCCGAGGTTGTCTAAATAACCCAATTCGTTTGTTGTAACTCGTTCCGACGGGTTTCATGGATCTGTTAGCCAATCTAAAAGTCCTAAAAGAAACTAATAAAAGAAATGAAAAAACTAACTAATTACTA
>SNQJ01S0010376.1:12208-29418 GCA_010110895.2 Picea sitchensis | reverse complement strand
ATATATATATATATATATATATATATGTGTGTGTGTGTGTGTGTGTGTGTGTGTGTGTGTGTGTGTGTGTGTGTGTGTGTGTGTGTGTGTGTATAATGTAACTGTTGTAGATATATTCAAGCAAAAGATATACAAATCTTACTTATGTACATGATTTACAAACTGCAATTTAATCGAAAATTACAAAAATCGATGTGAAAAATGATTGCTTCTAGGAAGCAGATAAAGAAAGCACATAAAAAAATACTTTTTTGTTTTTTCTTTATAAATCTAAACTAATATGAAAAAAATGCAATGAAACATAAATGTGTGGATAGTAAAAAACTGAACCATACATTCTAGTTTCAGTAATAAGTAAATGACAGAAAAATACAAAGGATCTAACCTGTTAGTGAGTTAGTGAGGTGTATCCAAGAATCTGCATAAGTGGAGAACATCCAACTACCCTGTCCAAGAGAGAAATCTGCAAGGAACCTTGTGATTGTTCTAAATAAATTTAAAACCTATATTAGCAACTTAGGTTTCAATGACAGAAGAGGAAACATAAACATAAACCTGTGATCTCATAATTTCACATGATTACAGTAAGATAAATCTGAAAGTAATCAATGCATTTCATCATCCGATTAAAACTCAAATATAAATCCTATCAATTTAACTGGAGATATGATCACAACATATATATTTTGAGAAGAAAATTATAGATGGTATTTATAATATAACATCCTGCACATCACGGATCATTTAATCTAAAGATATCAAACCTATACATGTAACAGGATTAACAAAAACATAAATCACAACATTATAAACAAAAGGCTAAATCCAAAATGCATAAATGTTGTTTCATTAAGTTCTAGAATCACTAGTCCATCTCTTGCTCTCAGCCAAGATCATTTCCATTACAAAATATGGAGTATTTAAAGAGTTCATGTAAGCTAAACTTCATATCTTCTAAGATAGGATCAGATCTGAAAAATATTTGAAACTTACAAATATAGAGGGTCTAAAATCCACTCAAGATCAAACTAAATCTTAAAAATTTATGAGAATCTTCTCATAATTACAAAATAAGCAAAAAGAAGATCAATTAAGTTCAGCATGCTGCATCCATTAGATCAGCATTAGATACATCTTATCCTAAAAAAACGAAATGAGCAAGTCAAAAAAATTTAGTAACTAAGAATTCCTAATTTTATATGAAAAATTGACTTGAATTCAAACTATTTTTTTTTTTAAAAGGTAAGCTATAGGTTTCTATAGCTAGCTACAAGTTTTTGTAGCTAGTTAAAATAGTAAAAAACAAAAACAAAAATGAAACTAAAATCTTTTATTTTTTACAACATAATCAAAACAAAAAAAACCATTTACTATTCCAACAATCTCCCAAAGAGACACCTAATAAATCCAAATTTAAAATAATGAAATTGGTTGAGTATTATCCAACCTGTTTAATCCTCTTGTTTGCCAAATTAAAACCGAATTATTGATTTGTTAATGAAACCTTGATCATACTCAATAATAGGAGGGTTTTTACCCTTTAATACATATAATACTTCCTCCCATGGATTTTTGAACATGAAATCAGACCATGGCTTTCTCCCAAAGGGTTTCGAACTACAACGGAGAGTAGATCTGTGATAACATAGTCTTTTGTGGTTGAACACACAGTTTTTGGATAGCAAGGTTAGACATGCAAGAGTTGGGATTTTTATTGAGATGGAGAGGCAAATTCTATTGAATTATCATAAACAGAGGAAGGGCATATAACTTGGAACCCAACAAAACCAATAGCAAGCTTGGATCTCTAAGCAAAACAAAAAAAAATGCTTACCTCAGCCGCAAAGAAATTATGATATTTTCCCCTTCAAAGAATGAGATGTAACTCTGAAAATGTATTGTTTTTGACAAATCTGCCCGTAGCGAAGGTAAATGACCCCATTTCCGGAAAGGGTTTTAAATTTTTTTTGGATAATTCGTAACAATTTGCCCAGAAACCTTCCCGCAAAAATGTGTCTTAGGTAGGCAACTATAGGTTTGAATTCTACTGTGTAAAACTTCAGGGTTGTTCAGATCTACTCGGACGATAGGGGACATAAGGGTTCAACATATGGTAACAAAGAATACTTGAGCTCACTATGTTCTTAGGATATAGCAGTGAAAGAGACCACCAAAACATAAGCAATAGGGGTTTCAAGTCATGAAAATCGGGCATTTCAGGTAATGAATGCTTTGAGTACTGAGCGTAACTCAAGACCCTAGCTCGTAATGAGGGATCTGTCAATTCAAATTGCCAACTAAAACTAAGTATAGGGTACGTTCTAGGTGTGTTTAACTCCCATGATAAGTAATGGGTATACCTGACTTGCAAAGGTTAGGAGAATATGTAATTCTACAATCGAAATGCAAATCAAAAGAAAAAACAGAGTTGATTTACGAAGAATGTTAAATGAACAAGATTATAGTCTTAACACTAATAAATTCTTGGTGCACCCACTTAGTATCCAAGATATAACTTTTAATCCAAGAGAAACTCAAAACAAGTATTTCATTGAGATATGATATGCTTTAGAAAAATCATTAAAATGAAATAGATGTAATCCCATTAATCTTTAAAAACCAAGACTCGGATAGAATTATAATGCGAAATCAAGTTTTCATGCTTGATTCATGCTTACAATCATGAATCAAGCATGAAAACACAAGATAAAAGTAAAAGAAGAGTGATCAAATATCTTTTTTCATAACCCAACAATCACCCTCAAATATCGATATTTACGGGATAAGGTGATGGCAGCTACAGGAGGTGTTAGTTGTCATTCAAAATAGAAAAAACATGTAGGGATGCCAACAATACTATAGGGTCATAGCCCCACTCAACCCATAATAAAGCGAGAGGTTCGTAGAACCCACTTGTCTGAATTTAGAAGAGATCGACCAGTTGTACAGAACAACTGCGCGCGTTGCGAACTATATAAACCCAACTGTAGACATGGTACTTAGTTGGTGGAGCATTAATTCATGTACAACAGACTCAGACACTAGGTTAGAAAACTGGAAGCAAAGACTACATGAAGTATCCACAAAAGGTGTGCCATAATAGACCACACAATAAGGTGGATTGGCACAAAAATCAAAGAACCACCCAGTTTTCATGGGCTAAATGATTTGGAAATTTTCTTGACACAATATGTAGACGAAGTATTAGAAAAATAGAGATTTCTAGCAATGGATTTAGCACTAAAGGCTATACTCGCAAGATGGTGGGGTGCACACAAAGAGACTATCACAAATTGGTACCAATGTAAGCGATTACTGCGCATAAGGTTTGGCGCAAAACATATAGGTAACAAACAACAGAAATATAACGGACTAGGCACACCAGCAGAACACTTGGAGGCATGTAAAATGTTGTGGAAAATGACGACCAGAGGAATGGTCTCACCACTTCATTCATACTTTAGAGGGAATACTAGCGAATTGGTATATGGACCAGGAAATGTGTAAAGGAACCAAGACATGGGCGACACCCCAACAGAACTTTGCAGTCACTTTCTCATTCGAGCATGAGAACCCCAACATAAATGCGGCCCTGAAACGGATCAGAGACATCATATTCATTGAAAAACTGGAAGTGGAAGCTATCACAGAGGTACAACAACGAAATAAGAAGACAGTCAAGGACCTAATGTCATGCTACCACGTATAGGAGGAAGAATCAGATGAAGATGATCCGCACGATATTCATATCGAAGAAGTCTAAGGTGAGAGAGATGTGGAAGGACCACCCTTAGAGTCAGAGGTCATCTCTGTGCCAATCAAGAAAAGAAGGTTAACATAGGGACCACTGATCAGCCCAAAATGGTCATCATTGGAGATTACTAGGATGAACAGACACTAGAAAGCATCACATAATTGTTGCGCGAATACAACGACCTTTTTCCCACAACCTTTATAGAGATGAAAGGCATAGCTGGAGAATTAGGAGAAATGAAGATACCTCTCAGACCTGATGTGAGACCCATTAAAAAGTGACCATATATATTGAACCCCATATATAAACATAAAGTTAAAGATGAGATCGATAGGATGCTCAAGGCCGGAATCATCGAACTAGTCGAAGAATCAGAATGGATAAGCCCGATGGTAGTATAGGAAAATAAACAAGGAAGAGGGATCAAGATATGCGTCGACTTGAGGAAGTTGAATGATTCATGCCTACACGACCCATTCCCCACACTGTTCATAGATGAAGTACTCGAGAACATAGGAGCCCATGAAGCCTACTCATTCACTGATGGATTCTCAGGATATCATCAGATTAAGATAACATAGGAGGATAGACACAAGGCCACATTCGCGACAGAATGGGGATCTTATCAGTATACAATCATGTCGTTCGGACTAAAGAATGCACCTGCGATATTTTCTAGAGTGGTTATCGCAGCATTTAAGGAATTCATCTATCAATTCCTCGAATTATACCTGGATGATTGGACAGTGTATAAATTACTAAAAAACCATGTGGAAGTTTTACGACTGATGTTAGAACGATGTAGACAATGTCAGATATCACTGAATATCAAGAAATGAATATTTGGAACACCATTTGGGATACTATTGGGACACATAGTATGCAAACAAGGCTTGCTAGTAGATTCGATCAAAATCGCAGTCATTGTTAACCTACCAGCACCAAAAATAGTCTGCCAACTAAGAGAAACGCTAGGACATACGGGATATTACAGGAAATTCATCAAAGGCTATGTGCATATTACAGTGCCAATGGAAAAACTGTTAAGGAAGGATACAAAGTATCAATGGAATGATGAGTGCCAACATGGTCTGGATACCCTGAAGGAAAAGATGGTCACCGCACCAATATTGGTATTTTTAGATTGGGAGAAGACATTCCATGTACATGTAGATGCATCAATTTTAGCACTTGGAGATATCTTAGCACAACCAAGAGAAGGAGACTTGAATCACTCGATAGCATTCGCAAGCAGAAAATTATCAGACTCAGAACAAAATTATAACATGACAGAAAGAGAAGGCCTAGCTATGGTTTATGCACTACATAAATACAAACATTACCTATTGGGAAAACACTTTAAGATGTTTACATATCACTTAGCCCTAAAATACCTAGTCAACAAGCTAGTGTTGGGGGGGAGAATCTATTGATGGTTATTTCTATTTCAAGAATTCAACTTTGAGGTAATATTTAGACCAGGAAAACTAAATGCAGGACCTGGCCACCTATCGAGGGTCACAAATGGAGAGGAACCAATGAATTTAGAAGACAAATTTCCAGATGCACAGCTATTCTCAGTACAGATTGTTGACGATTACTATGCAGAGATCATCCAGTACTTAAGCACAGGTATTGAGCCGCAAGAATATACCACTGCACAGAAGAAGAACTTGGTAGTTTGTGCAACCGACTATCAATTGATCGCAGGACATCTATACAAGATGGGCTCATATAACATCTTACGAAGATACATACTAGACCACAAACGACCAAGAATTTTAGTAGAAGCCCATGAGGGAATAGCAGAAGGTACTACGCATAGGATTATGGTGGCCAACGATCCATAGAGACTTCAAAGAGTATTGTCAGCAATGTGATGTTTGTCAAAGGGTAGGAAAACCCAACAGAAGGGATGAGATGCCACTACGACCGCAAGTGACACTTCAGGCATTCGAAAAATGGGCGATAGACTTTGTGGGACCCATTAACCCACCAACCAAAATAATGGGGGAAAGATATATTATCACCATGATGGAATGACTAACAAGATGGGTGGAAGTCACACCAGTCAAATATCACAGTGCAGAGACAGTTGCACACTTTCTGTTCGAACAGGTAATTACTAGATTTGGGTGCCCAAGAATTTTGATGAGCAACCAAGGAACGCACTTCATAAATAGCACCATCCAAGCGATGATCAAAGAGTTCGAAGTTCATCTCCAAAAAAGCACACCATATCATCCACAAGCAAATGGCATGGTAGAAGCCTTCAACAAAATTCTAGAGAACACCTTGACAAAGATATGTAACGTCAACAAGGACGAATGGGACCTCAAGGTACCAGCAGTGTTATGGGCATATAGAACCACAAGAAAAAATTTGATAGGCCACACAACATTCAAACTAGTCTATGGTCAAGAAGCAGCAGTGTCGTTAGAATTTTTAATACCCAATCTACGTGTAGCAACTATCACACACATGATATAATGAGGCGTAGTACAGGAAATACTGAATCATTTATTGTCGATGGAGGAAGACCGAATCTTGGAAGGATTCCACCAACAAGTACGGAAAGAAAGAGACAAAGCTTGGAACAACCGCCACATCAGGAGGAAGACGTTCAAGGAAGGAGATCGAGTATTTCTCTATGACAGTAAATCGTTGCAGCACCCAGGAAAGCTCAGAATGCATTGGCTAGGACCATACGAGGTAAAATCTGTCATGGAAGGAGGATTTGTATAGTTAAGAGATCTAGTAGGCACAAACCTCAGAGGAATGATCAATGGGAGCTGGCTAAAGATGTACAAGGACAGTCGACCATCCACCGCACAGTTAAAAACAAAAACGCACAACATGAGGGACAAGCTGCATATGAAACACGAAGCCAACAAGGGAAATAATAACAACCATATTGAAAAAGGAAACAAGCGGGAAAAGGAAAGTCGAGAAAAGAAGGATGACAAGACAACATGAGGCAAAGTTAAATAAAGGCAAGGATGGATGGGATGTCACATTAAACATGCCAACTGGAGACGGCAGAGTAGGTGTAATGGTAAGTACAAAACTTCCGCAGATGCATTAAATCCACAATTATGGTGAATTAATCACATGATGGAGGAAGCATCCTTGACAAGTTTTATGACGAGCCCATACAACACATGAGCACAGAAGAAGTTAGTGTATTCGTGAAAGGAGAAAAGAAAAAGAGAAATAACAGCTAGAACGAACAGAGTGAAACCAAAGAGTTCACCGAAACAATTCGAACTCAACAAATGTTCGATGGACACCATTATGGCACCATCGAAACTCGTAGAACCAGGCCAGACAACTAGATCAACCAGGGTTCAGACTAGGTCATGAGGACCACTAGAAGAAAACGAGCAGCAACCACCAGAGATCGTCAATATTAATGAAATATTGTCGCCAGAGGAAATCCTAGTAGAGTCCATACCAATGCTAGAGGAGATTCTGCAACCACAAACAGAGGCCATGGAACAGGATACACCAGTAGCGGTGCATGAGACTCAGAACAAAGAAGAAGAAACCCACCAGGAAATACCATCGGAACATATTGAAGTAACCGTGGAAGTGAACGGAATAGCACAACATCTGGGAGAAGAGGAGAAACCAGATGAGGTGCAAGCACCCGACTTAGGTCACCCAGCCAAGGAGACCACTGGAACTACCTGGGCATGGCCAGAGTGGATGACAGGGGAATAACCATAAGTTTTTGGAACTTCGAGCCAGCCAACACAGCAAGAGGATTGAGTTCAGATACTGAGTTCACCTTGAAAGAAATTGGTTGCAGATATTGTGCTACCTCGCATACCAGAGGGAGTACAAGTGGACCCAAATCTATTGGGTCACATCGGGAAGCTCAAGTATTCCAACCATGACGTAGTAGATGAAACCAAATATCCAGATATTGCACCACGGGTCTTTATGTAGAAAATAGTTGTGAACCAACTCAGAGAAACTATCACTCAGCCTCACTAGTGGGCAACTAGACTGGACAGAATAGGAATTCTAGGATTTCTGAAGATACCACACTTTGGCAGAGGCCAATACGCGTCAGCATGCGTCAAGTAAATGTTAGTATTTACGCATGGACGGGATGTATGGTTGAACAAATATGTCCCCATAATTTCTGAACTTATCGCGCAGATAACAGGCCTACCCACCTGGGGTATGGATCCCGCGCTAATTTTGGATGATAAGTCCAAGGAAAAAACATTGGCAGACGATATGAAGATGAAATATGGCACCGAAAAGCGAACAAGAGGCATTATAATCAAACATATCAATAATGTCTTAACGCAATTGGGTGCAAATATCTTAGCCTACAAACTGCTAAGAAAATGCTGCAAAGACAAAATAACGGCAGGAGTCATTGTTGTTACCACTCAATGTGCAGAAGGCACCTCCATGAGTTGGGCACTATACCTATCAAACTTGTTCCAAGTAGACTGAAAAGACACGCAAGATGCAAGTATGAAATTTCATTACTCATGGCTGATCACTCTCATAGATTTCATGGGATGGTGAGAACTAGAACACGTCGTCTTTTGTACCACACCACAGCCAGGAGGAGCAAGATATCGCGTCCTGAGATCCGTGCCACTAGCTAAGCATAAGAGGGATAATGGAATTGTATTCGAACCTTACCTACGACAGATATAGGAAGCCATCAATAGAGCATGGACAATAACACCAGAGGTTGTCGCACGATATGGGGGCATTGCCAATTTCAGGGTTAGGCAACAAGTCATGTGGATACAACCAAGGAAGGATCCAGATAAACAGTGGCTACAGATGCACTACTGTGTCATCGAGGGAGATATCGACATGATCATCAAAAAATGGCCTAATGAATGGAGGAATCCAACCATACCCAGAGAAGTATCAGGACAAACAACAGAAGGAGGGGTTGCGTAGGCGGAAACAAAGCCTCCACAAATCCCAGTACCCAAGAAATCAAGAACAGGCCAAACCAAGTCGACTCAGGCAGACAATGGTTCAGAGCAGCTAGGGACCCAAAAGGGGAGGACAAAAACCACTTAGTTGACCAACGGACAGCGGAAACCGGCCAAGGGAGCACAAGAAACCGCATCGAACCCCATCACATAGGAACCAGGGGGAACTAAGAGACCAACAATATAGGAAGCAGGTGCACGCAAGAAAATGAAGGAGCAACGACCACCACCGGACTACACAATCATGGAGGATGATGGAGAGATGATTGCTAGAATGGTCCAAGACTGCCTCGAAGAGGATTTCGATCATGCCACACACCACAGGGATAAACTATAGAAGGAACTGATAGAAATGGGACAACTCCTTAAGAAATTCGGGGAAGCCTGAATCACGAGTAGAAGTAGAGGCATAGATCCATTGACCACACAGACCACAAAAAGGGTGGAGGTAGAAGAACGCAACCTAGTTCTTTTGATGCCACATGCACATTCCATGGTCTACATAAAGCCTAGCATGCTGCGAATGGATGAAATTGTGGGACGAACACCACTGAAGGATTTGGATCATATCCAATTAGTCTTGACAAATATGCCATCAAGAGCATTATACAAACTACAGGTTAGCGTCAACCACGAGATGCAATCACGAACACATAAACACTTAGTCGAGATACAGCAAGAAACAAATAAGTGAGAAGCACTGGAAATAGTTTGTGCACAGGCCAAATCTGAAACTCAGGAGGAGAAAGAACAAAAAAATGAGCTGGAACGCAGAGTGGAAGAATTTTTTTGGAAACGTCCAACTACTGCGTAAGGAAATGAACTCCCAGCCGCAGAAAATATTGACCAGATTTCACAGGAAATTGATCAATATCAAAAGGAGATCGAGACTCTTCGCAGACAGATTAGAACGACAGCTCCACCAACAATGAAGGAGAAAAGGAAGCAAGAAGTAGAAATGCAACTGTAGGAGCTAGAAAAACAGGTCAGCACAGTAGCCGACTTGTTGGATAAAGTAGCACAACTTTAGAGAAGGCTGGAAGAGGATCCACAAGTCCAACACTGGGACAAGGAGGAGGAGAGGATCAATGCAACGATACAATAACTCAAGCAGTGACAAAAGACCATACCAATTCTAGAATGGGTCAAGGGAACACAAGAGTTGAAGAAGATACAGGCATAACTTATCAATGCACAAACACAGGAACATGAGTGTCAAGATCAAATAGAACCGTTGCAGGAATGGGTAGCAGAAATACTTGCGTAGGCAGAAGAAGATAGAAAATAGAGAGCATAGACTCAGCTAAAATGCGCAGGACTGATGAGCGAGGAAGTGGTAGCTCAAACAGTCGACACCATCAAGGATAAAACCACGAAGGCACTGACAAAAGCAACAAAGTTGCAGGAACAATTCTAGACGATCACCAAGGAGATTGAGGAAGCACAGATAAATTAGTTGACTCGGGACAAGTCACATGTTAGTGTTGGGGGCCTGTTGGCACCAGGCCAAAGGGGAAAGAAGAATGATCATGGGAAAGAAAGCGTGTAGAAAACTGAAGTAACAACTGGAAAAAGAACAACATGTGTGCATGCAAGAAAGCGTGCACAAAGGAAAGTGACAGCTGGAGGAAGAACAACACATGCATGGGAGAAAGACCTAACGTAAGAAGGGTTAGGGTTTTGGTAATATTTTGTAAAAGGCTGAAGAGCCTAAAATGTATAAATATAGATATGAATGTATCATATAGAGGGGGTTGTTGTTAGTGTTATTGTTGTTGTTGAGGGTTAGGCTTTGGAGTTAAGTTTTGGAGACTATAACCACGTAGGAGCATAGGCGATACGTAATTTTTTTAGCTGTATGAAATGATTTTGTAAGCTATTGAGAAAAGAAGATACGAGGGAAGGTAGATCTGAGGATTAGACCACAGGCTATAGAGCCTGGTGCGATCTAGTTCACCTCACATAGATCTTACCCAGTTTTGTGGAGAATTGTAAGCGTGTGGCACCAGGAATGCAGAACTTCCATAATAAAAGATCCAAGAGACAAATCTTTGTTGACGTATCCCAGGAGGGGGTGAACCACGGTAATACTCATGTAATATGTTGAATGTATGCATGTCTCTTCTTTCTTTCATCAATTAATGGTTAAGCTTGATGAATGAGGTAGCACATTGTTATGAATCTGTTTATACTCTGCTAGAATTAAACTATGAAATATACATATGCGACTTCAAGGGATAAGTAGTTTACCTTACAGCTCACGGTACCTGGCTTTAATCAAGAAACCCCTATCCCCTACTCTGTCCTAGGTTGTAAACACCTGAGTCTTACAGTCACCCATTTAAAGCTATCTCGAGTGAGACTGCACAATACCTTCCGGGTGTTGTGATGCCGTCTGGATTACCAGGAGGGTCGATAGTTTTAGAGGCTTTGTTCGAACCCTGAATGACATGAACCCTGGGTCAATAACTCAGACAAACTGAGAATGGAAATAGTAACCAACACCGTTGAATAGGCATGAATATGGGAAAGCAATACGACTAGTAACCTGTAATGGCAGCTTATTAGAGAAATAAGGAAATCACCTTTCCCATATTCATTGATGTCATTGCCTCAATAAGATTGGTACAATACAGGTAATAAGTCAGTTAGTCTCAATATTCATACTGTATCTTCCTAAGAATGATACCACTCTAATCATACAGAAGCTTCATAGTGAGTTCGATAATCTGTAGATACGAGTTATGCTTTAAGTGCCATATCACGTAGTTTCCATAAAAAGATCTTAGTAATAGAGAGCTTAGTATGATTCCAGGCATTGGGTTGTTTAGTGATGTTTGGTATAGGATAAGAATAGAAATAAGAATGGTCACAAGAAAGTGTGAGGAGGCTTCCTAGAGTAGTGTTCCCTTGGTCAAAGTCATAGGAAAATTGTTAGAATTAGTGAAAAATAAAAACAAATAATGCCTTTTTATTTTTTTGTTCACAATATCATCATATATGAGAAAAGAAATAATTAGATCTAAATTAAATTCTGAGTATAAAAAAAATTATGAGTGAAAAAGACAAATCTCAAGCTTACCTCATGATCTAAGAAAGATGTACTTGTCACATGTGTGGATGAAAACCTTTATAATATTCTCAGAAATAGTTTTAGGTTCATGGATCAAACCTCTAGGGTTTTATCTCTATCATAATGACTTAGGAACAATTTTTCCAAGGTATAGACCATCATAAGACAACCACAACAAACAAAACTCGGATTTGAAATTGTTACACCAAATGGGGGGGCTACACCAACAAACTCAAATATAAAAATGTTACATCAAATGGAGAGGCTGCACCAACAAAACTCATATCTAAAATTGTTACATCAAATAGAGAGGCCGCACCAACAAACAAAACTCAGATCTAAAATTGTTACATCAAATGGAGAGGCCGCACCAACAAAACAAAACTCAGATCTCAAAACATAGTCCAAAAAGGAGGGTGTACCATCATCAAGAGAGAACAACTGAGGTAGTCACAACAAATAGGAGAGTGAGGAGTGAGTGAGTGTGAGTGTAATATAATGTTAGAGGGTAGGGCCTTATTTATAGTTAGGGAGAGGGGTTAGGGAAATTTAAAATTATAATTAAATATTGACATTTAATAAATAAAAATATTAATTAAAATGTCAATTAATATTAAGTTTAATTATAAAAACATTAAACACATATAAAATCCCAATCACATAAATAAAACCTCAATCAATAAAATAATAATCTAGAACTGTTACACCAAATGGGGAGGCTGCACCAACAAACTCAGATCTGAAATTGTTACATCAAATGGAGAGGCGGAACCAACAAAACTCAGATCTAAAACTGTTGCATAAAATACAGAGGTTGCGCCAACAAAAGAAACTCATATCTAAAATTGTTACATCAAATGGAGAGGCCACACCAACAAAACAAAACTCAGATCTGAAAAGATAGTCCAAAAAAGAGGTTGCACCATCATCAAGAGAGAACAACTGAGGTAGCTGCAGTAAATAGGAGAGTGAGGAGTGAGTGGCCCAAGTGGCGGAGTGGCGGTTCCAAATTAAGTATATGGATCGAGTGGCTTCGTGAAGAAAAGTGTGAGAGATGGGAATGAAGTGTGTGTGCTTGATCGATAGGATTCATTGGGTCCTATGGGATAAAGCTCATTCACGGTCTTCTTGCCTTATTAATTGAAAGAGCAGGTGGGTTGGTATTATATCTCAAGAGACCCCTCTCTGTAAGCCAAGAGCGTTATAATAACAAGGGCACCCCAACCCTTTTAATTAGTAGGAAGGCACCGGGGAAACTGAGAAAAGGTTGCCTGTTAATCCATGAAAGGTTGATTTGGTTGTCAGGTTTTTATCCCATTCCCAGTGTGAGTGTAATAGAATGCTAGAGGGTAGGGTCTTATTTATAGTTAGGGAGAGGGGTTAGGGAAATTTAAAATTATAAATAATATTGACATTTAATTAATATAAATATTAGATAAAATGTCAATTAATATTAATATTAATTATAAAAACCCCAAACACATATAAAACCCAAATCACATAAATAAAAACTCAATCACATAAAACAACAGGGGGGTACCTTTTAAGACAAAGTCAAGGGGGGGTCCATAATGAAAAAACATTGTTGGATTACTGAGAGGGGGGTGAATCAATAATAGAGAAATTTAATCCTTTTTAACCATATAATCCAAGTGTTATATCAATGTAGTATTATCATCCAATAACTACAGAGTAAATAAGCAATGAACAAATGAACAATCATACACATACACAGTAAACCAGTTTTTTACGTGGAAACCCAAAGCGGGAGAAAACCACAGAATGCTTTTTCTTATATGTCTTGAAGAATTACATTCATTAGAAGAACCAAATTCCTTTGTTTTCCAGCTGCAACTGGAAGGAGGCTCCAACCCCCTAGTTTCTCAGGATACAACCTGAAGGAAGCTCCAACTCCCCAATTCTTTGGCTACAACCAGAAGGAGGCTACAACACCCTATGTTCTCCGACTACAATCAGAAGGTGGCTACAACCACCTCTCCTTGCCCCATCCAACCTCCCTGCATATAAGTAGAATGATGGAACCACTATCACACTATCACTTTGAGATATATTGTTTTAAACATATACCAATAAACCTGCACCAAACAACCTATACCAATAAACAAGAACCATGCATCAACCATGCATCAACATGTACCTCAACCTGTAATCAACTTGTACCATAAAAAAGTGCATTAACCATGAACCAACCTATACCAAACAACATGTAATCAACTTGTACCATAAACATGTGCATCCAACCATGTACCAAGTATGTATCAATCATGTATCAACTACTCATCAAATATGACTCATCAAGATGTACCAACATCATCAACTATACACCTCATGTATGTGCCAACTCATCAACTACTTGTCTCAACCATGTACCGAACATGTACCTCAACCAAAATCCCTCATCAATTTCATCATCCAAATATGATTTGTAACTCTGTAATATACCTAGTGTATATGATCACATGCAAACCTTCCTTAACTTTAACAACGAGACTAGCATTTCATCAAACTTGCAAACCTTCCTTAACTTTAACAACAAGAGACTAGCATTTTCATCAAACTTTTCTTTAGTCTCACATGACTAGTTTTGGATTAGTCAACAACCCTAACTTGAAATAATCATAACTATGTACCTATACTGAATAAAGATCTGAAAATAGTACACAATTTTATTTAGTGTGTTTTGTGAAATTCCTCCAGCTTTCACTACTTGGAACCTCTCAGAAAAAGAGTTATAGCAAAAATGGCATACCTTGTTGAATTATGGCTTATTCTAGAGAGTGAACTTGTAGAGCGTGCGCTGCACAGAATATTTTTTGTATGCATCTAAAAATTATACACATAATACTAAATACTGTAATATAACCAACTCAGTTGGTCTTACTTAATTTGGATCTGTTATGAATAATTTACGATGTTTTTACCCAAAACACTGTTTTAGACTAGTTTCAAGACTAGCCACAAACCCTATTTTCCACGGAGTGTAACTCCAAAAATACAATGACCCACAAGCTTAAAATCGTACCACAACTACTTGGATATGTTTTCTCAATGTCCTGTCAATTTAATGGTCTGAATCTTTCTAGAAAAAAAATTATTGCAAAAATGGTGAGATGACCTGTAAATAACATACCTTAGAAAACATCATCAAAAGAATTTATCCTCCCTTGAATTTTGGCCTTCTTTACTTCACCTTCTCTCTGAAATTCGGCTTAGACATCATTTGGTTACATCATTCACCTGTAGATATTCAATATGCTCAAGTGTTATTAAAATGAGAGAGCCTTTCCTCTTATTTATACTTTCATGTAGCTTCCTCAAGGGGTTACCTTTTAACCATCTTAACCCACTTTCCTTATTTTAAGGTTAACCAACTTCTAACCACTTGTCCAATTAATAATTTATCCATTAACTTTATTATTTAAATAATTTATTTTGTATCCACTTTGAATTATAGTACAGTCATCACTTCACTTTACCTCAAGGGGTTACCTTCTAACCATCTTAAACCACTTTCCTTATTTTAGGGCTAACCCACTTCTAACCACTTGTCAACTTAGTAATTCCTCCATTAACTTTATTATTTAAATAATTTATTTTGTATTCACTTTGAATTATAGTACACTCATCACTTCACTTTATTATTTACCTTCTAAAAATATCTTAAACCACTTTGACAACTTTGACCTTTTGGGGATTCTATATGACTCATGAGGGTTCTCCAACTTCACATGGCCATAACTCTCTAACTCTAAGGAGTTATGTGACATTCCACATACCACTAGAAATGGAATGACATGTACTATCCATATAGAATAGTTTTACCTGCAAATATTTCAAAACTCATACTGCTATCCATCAAACAAACTTGGGTCCATTACCAAAACCTTTCTTCAAGGGCTGACATCAGTGACAACCAACCTTAATCAACAATCTCCCCCTTTGGCATTGATGGCAATAGTCTGATGCAATACTAAAATCATGTCATGCAGTAATGAATTTATATTGCTCATGATCCCCATGGAACCATGCCTCTTTCCTCTACATCTGATAAATCTCTCCCCCTTTGTCATCAATGGAAAAGGTATTTTTTCATCAGGGGTTGCTCCCCCTAACTGAACTATACTCTTTATGGTGTTTCCTCGTCTACATCTAAGACATAAGATAAGCATTCAAAAGCATTCATTTTGGAGTATAAATAACTTCAAGTCTCTGGCGAAGATACTCAAAGGATTCTCATGGAAGTGGTTTTGTAAAGATGTGTGCCACTTGTTCTTTTGTGCCCACATACTCAACTCTGGCGTTCTTTTCTGCAACCTGTTCCCGTAGAAAGTGACACTTGATTGGAATGTTCTTCATCTTGGAGTGCATCACCGGGTTCTTTGAGATACTGATGGCACTTGTATTATCACAATAGATTGGAATGGGCTCATCATACTCAACCTGTATATCTGTCAGAGTTTGTTTCATCCAAAGAACCCGTGTACAACATGTTTCTTCTGCAATATACTCTACATCAACTATAGATAAATATATCGATAATTGTTTCTTGCTTATCCATGATACTAAACACTCACCCAAGTAGAATGTTGTTCCATTGGTTCTTTGTCGGTCATCAATACAACTTGCCCAATATACATCTATGTAGGAAATAAGTGATAGATCCTTTCCTTTTGGATACCATAATCCAAACTCTTTTGTTCCTTTGAGATATCTAAAAATCCTCTTCACTGATAATACATGTGATTCCTTTGGTGCTGCTTGAAATTGTGCCACATGTCCAACTGCCTGCATTACATCTGGTCTAGATGTTGTCACATATAGTAGGCTACCAATCATTGACCTGTATTACCTTTGATCTGTAGACTTTGAATCATAATCTTTGCTCAACTTGCAACTGGTTTGCATGGGAGTGATAACTGGTTTTCAATCTTCCATTCAAAGCCTCTTTAGAATTTCTCTAATATACTTGGTTTGAGAAATAAAAATTCCTCGGTTTCTTTGACGTATCTGAAGTCCTAGAAAGAAGGATAGTTCTCCAAGTAATGATATTTCAAATTGATCATGCATATCCTTTGCAAATTTCTAGCTTAACATGTCATCATCACTACCAAAAATAATATTATCAACATAAACTTCAATTATGTAACATCCCGCTCTGGCGCACATACCAAAATTATTTTTGAGGACACTTGCTCGCAAGTGATCTGGATTTATATGATGATAAAACTTTTTCTTTTTGATGCATTGAGTTATATGACGGGATGTTTTTACTACCTTGGTGTAGACAGGTGCTGCTGACTCAGTTTCTTTGAGTGTGCAGGGTGTCGGACCTGGAGGATGCAGAGGCATCTGTGGAACTCCCTTGGACTCCGGATTGAGTCAGGGA
>SNQJ01S0010375.1:202531-215523 GCA_010110895.2 Picea sitchensis | reverse complement strand
AAACCAATAGCTAACCACGGCTAATGCATAAAGATAACCAAGACTAATCAGAAAGTCCAACCATAACCAACAGAAAGTCCGAGCCTAAACTAGGAAACCCGATTGCGGCAGCTGCCGGTTGCAGCTGCTCCCCAGACTTGCGCACTAGCCCAATTCCTACAGTGCGCACTTCTTCCCAGCTGCAATTCTGAGCAGTGTGTACAAAATGAGGTCTGGCTACTTGTATTTATACTGTTTCCTGAGCTGTCTGGGCCGACTTCTCATTCTGGAGACTAAATACTTAATATTAATTATTTCCTTGAGTCGACTTGTCTTCTAGGGTTATGTTCAACGCTTTAGGGTTACTTCTTGCTTCCCAGAATATTCTATTCTCGTTAGGGTTACATGTGGAGGTAAATACCTCCCACAACTACCATAATATCAACAGTCCAGGGGCCCTAGACACATCTAAGGACTTATCTCAACCACCAAGGAACACATCCAAGGATCAATCCAAGCACTGAGCAAGGATTCCCTGGAACACATCCAGGGGCCCTAGACACATCTAGGGACTTACTGCTTGGTCCAAGACCAGGAACCCCAGTCATCTACTGGGGGCCCTCACAAGGGTCTTCCTGCTTGGTTCTAGACCAATAACCCCAATCATCTAACGAGGGCCCTCACAAGGGTCTTTTTCCATGGCTCTCATTGCTTGGTCTCATACCAAGAAACCCCAGCAGTGTGTTGGGGGCCCTAGTCTACAACTAGGGTCTTTTCCATCCTCCAGAGAATGGGTCTTGCAGCTGCATTAATTTCAACACATCCAACCAAGGAATCCCACTCTCCAAGTTAGGTAAGTTGTACTCCACAAACTAGCTTCACAAGCTCACAAGGGTGAGTTTCAAAACAATACAAAGTAGCTACACTAGTTCAACCGATAATTTTGCATAGAATACTTAGCTATTGCAAGAAAACTCACTAAAGAACTATTACAGAAATGAAATAGAACTAACGCAAGCAAAATAGTTTTCTTGGGCCTCAATAAGCAAATGCAAAACCAGCAATGAAACACAACAAGTTACCACACAAAAAGTACACTTGCCAGCCCCAAAATCTTCCTCCAAAGCTTGATTGTATTAGCAAGAAAATAATAGGAGTACAATCGAGCTCTCTCCAAACGTTCCCAAGCTGAAAACTCATCCAAAAGCTCCACCCAAATGGGAGGGGTGAGCTTTCTTTTATACTTTGGAGAGAGGTGGGAGCCTCTCTCATGAATTGACACTTGTCCTTTGTTGATTTTTCAATATGATAGGTTAAGCATGAAGTTTATTCCATTTTTGATTTAACCATAACCATAAATGCTGCAGCAACCAAGATCACAAGAAGAAGCACCATGCACAAAAACACAAAATGTATCCTGGGAAACCCTTCTCAACAAGGGAAGAAAACCTAGCCAAATCCTTAAGAGAAAGACCTTCACCACCAAGAAAGACCTAGCACACAAGAGGGTGCTCAAACCTTAGAACTCTAGCGCCCAAGAGAGGTGCGCACCTTTTACCAAAGAAGTGTACGTGCTGAAATTTCCAAACTCACAAGAAAGATATGATTCCACAAGACTTGTCCTATCAACTGAAGTGTTTATTGGCTCAACAGGGACGACCTCTCTAAGTCATATTATTATTATTATTATTATTATTATTATAATTAATGTTATCCGGATTAATTATCTTTTACATTTATTATTAATCACATTGAGGTAGGGCCGACCTGTACCCTTATGTTATCCAGATTAATTATCTTTACATTTATTATTAATCACATTGTATAATAATTGCACTCTTCACATTACAATTAGGGTTAGCATGTGTCCGACTCTTGAACACTAATATATAGCAAGGGATTCGATACACCCACTAGTGCTCATCCACTAGGCACATCCATAGATGCCGCACATATCTCGGGTTCACTACATTACACTGAAGAACCGTATCTTCACATGTTCACCTGCGTTCTCATTCACGTGTAATGCCTACTTTACAACCGCTTCAATCGCCTCAATAATGTGAGAATCATTTGGACTTTATCGTCAACTTTGTTGCTTAGAGGAGGCTAATATCATCTTCATTTATGGTCTCATGATCTATCGCTAATCTGGCAACACTTTGGAATTTCACACATTCACCTCTCAGGCTCAACCATAGCACGCCTAACTCACTGTGACGCTTTTCCATCAGATAATCATCCGGAGTTCTTTTCTCAACTCTCCGAATGGAGGGAGGTCATCTCTACGCTTCCTTCTAGCTCTCGTCTTCGTGCAAAGAACCACGCACTTTTCGTAGGGGCCGCCTGTGGGGTCGAGAGTTCCACATAGTCGTAATGATCCAATAACCTCATAGGTTTGTAAGTTGGTGAATGTCTCACATACAATCACATTCATCAACACTCCTCTTAGCTAGAGGCATTCTTCATCATGCCAAGTCTCATACCAATGTACTATGATTTTTTTTTGGTTGTAGTCATCAATACTGCCTCTTAACTAGGAAGGCATTTATCACCAAGTTGTAACTCCTCATGTGTAGGAAGGTACCGCATGTACAATTTTCCGCATTCATTCTCTATAAGGATGTTTCATCTCGGCCATGTTTTGATCCATCGTGAAACATTTGGTTTACACCATTTTGGTTATCATCATAAGATCCATCTCATGGTCAAATAACTTGTCGAAGCTTGTGAAGCCATATTACTGCGACATGCTATATGCTCTCCTCTATGATGCTCAAGGCCATTAAAGAGTTTTGTTTCCTCACGCATCGAAACCATGGAAAACTTATGGTAGAACAATAACCGGATGTGTTCTTGTGGTCCGTTATCCTCACTTTAGGGGATAATTCAAGGAGATTATGTCTCGAGGCCCACAAGTCCTAGACACATTGTATCAAGAGTCGGACGATTTCTGAGTAATGACTGAGGGCCCATCTTCTTCCTTTCTCAACGCCCACTTTGTCGTAAATAGTGAAGCAACATCCATCACTTGGTCCTGTAGCGTAGATGGATCTTGCTCCATGAGGTAATGAGTCCCGGGTATCATGGTATGTGTAACTTTGATCCTCAAAACCTTTGAATATGTTCATTTAGTTCTTTGTGTTTCTAACTAAAAGCTTGATCTTATACTTATTCACTTTACCATGTCTGGGGGAATGACAACATGCCCTAGTAAGCTTGTGCCCATAGGTTTTGAGTCGCCACTAGGGGGATTGAAGAGTCATCAGTCCGGCCTCACATACTTACTACTTTCCATCTTACCTCCGCCATCCATCCCATTACATTGGTCCTGTCATTGGGTTGGTTAATCATTTAAGGGTTGCACCTGCCTTGTGGGAAGAAGGGCAAAAGGCCTAGAAGGTAAAAGGAGCCGGGCAAAAGATAAAAAGCCTAAAATAAAACCTTGAGATGCTTTGCCTAAGGATCCCCAAGAAAGAAATAAAAAAAAGTAAAAAAAAAAAAAAAAAACAAGAGGGACCCATAAAAATAATAAAACAAGACCTAGTCGAGGATAGGGTCTCATCACGAGCCCTATTAGGTCCATGGGCATCTAGCTGTATGACACTACTAGTACCGGTTACCACGCCGTGGTAGTGGCTCTTGGTGGCATAGCCAAGAAAGGGGGTCTCATCAACAGCCAACCTTCTCATTTCGAAAGTGCTCAGGTATGACATTGCCACCATCGGTTACCAATGGCAATGTCCCCCCGACTAGCTTCTTGAAAGAAAAAGCAATAAAAAATAAGAGTAAAGGCATTAATGGGCTTGGAAACATTTTCATCCGTGACAGGTGTAACTCGCCTTCTACAAATGCACCCAAAGGTAACATCTTGCATTTCCCTCGCTATCATCGCATCTCCCCTTTGTCGACATTCCTTATCCACCTCATCCATTAACATGACTTGATTTTATTTCTTCCTAAAGATCTCGCTTCCGCTGGACACTAGCCTAATAGCAATGTCACTTGCTCCAAACCTGCCTTGCAAATTTGTATAATGTCTTGAGCACTTGACTCCTATGAAAAGGGGTTTTATGCACATGTTTAATAAAATTGATGATTGGATGTGATTGACATTACTATGATCCTTGTGACTTGTGAGACCATGGAGGGCGTACCGTTGGATGTGCAGTATCATACTGACTTAACGTGTACCACATATTAGATGTGTACACATGGGGAGATGATTAGTCTCGACCTCCATGGGGCTAAAGAACCCACCAAATGGATGTTGAGACACCATGTGGGGCGAGACAGACAAAAGGGGTTTGGTAACGAGAAGAGGAGGATGTTCCACAGGGGCACCTTGGCAGTAGCTCACTGGGTTGTGCCCTTCCACTAGGACGTTGGTTTTGGAAGGCCCATGATGTCACTCAAGATGCCTATGATGTCATCCAACATTTATGGACATCTTGGGAGGCAAACTAGGCAACAATGGCACGTGTGGCATCTTGGAGAGGCCTAAGGAGGGCTAACGCTTTGCACCAGGATGCCCCACCTGCCCTAAAAAGGGCTAACGTCACCCCAGAAAGGGCATGACGCCTTTACTTTTGCTTGATTAGGTTTAATTTATGACATTTACTATAAAACAATATTATTTGTATTTTGGCCTTGTCGCCTTTGGTGACCTAAATTTAATAAAGGTCATTGATATTGTATAAGTAGAGAGCTAAAACTCTTATTTTGATCATCATCTTCACTCACTCTTGGTGAGGTCAGAAATTTGCATGCTCTCCTGCGGTTTGGCTGAAAATTTGTGTGCACTTGTTGAAGGAGGCCTCTTCTTGGCTATGCATTTTCTTAGTGGAAGGTTTACAACTAGGGTTTAGCTAATGAATGGTTGATGGATGTAAGTGAATTTCTCGCAAATCTTTCTTTGCTTGAATGGTTATGGTATCTTTACTTGCATTTTAAATGAAATTTGCCGGATTGAGGGAATGAGCACATGTTGGTTTCCTTTGTTTCACGTCCCTACCAAGTTATGCTAAGAGTCATTTTAATTTGCTAAAGATAGATGCTAGAGCCTTTCCATAGAAACACTCTATAATTTTACTCTTCTAGCCTAGCTGCTTTCATCTTTACCCGCTTGAGCTAAAGAAGGAGGAAGACGCATTAAGGCCTAAGGTTTCAAGACCTTAGTGAGTCGTCTTCCCCTGGAGTTGATAGGTTGAAGCCTTGCCTTAGCAACACTTCAACCATCATATCCCTTTGTAATGTTCCTGACTTGTATAGTCTAGGAAACGCCAAGCACGTAGGGTGTAGGATCAAAGTTTTAAAAGATATAAATGATCATACAAATAATAAACGCATAAAGGACTCCAGAAGTTTGTATTATGATATCTCTGTTGATTACAAAAATGGCCGAATGCTGCTGAATAAACTGACATTACTCGACTAGATCAATAGACAAAAAAATCTCAGCCAGATTACAAATAAGTAACCGAAGCCGAGACAGCCAACAACACTGACACTAGATCAAAGACAAAGGATTCAGCCGTAATACAAATAAGCAACTAAAAGATAATACCCGTAATATGGGAGCACCGCTAATCAATGAAGAATGATGGAAGACTGATGATCTTCCCGGCGGACTGTGGGTGTGTCTTTCAACACCGAAATCAGCTAACTGGTGTCTTCCTCCCGGAATACACCGAACTATCTCTCCTAAGATGCTTCTTTCTCCTCAATAATGACAAGTCATAATTTGTATAATAATGAATTAGGTCGCTAAACCTTCCTTTATAGCTTTCCAAAACCCTAAATCATGCCGAAACCCTAATTCACCGTTGACTTCCCAAAACCCTAAATCAAACCAAACCCTAATTCATCAAGGACTTCCAAACCCTAAATCACCGTTTCGAAACCCTAATCCACTATTGACTTCTATTTTTAGCTCATAATGACTTGGGAAAGCACTTTTAGCCCTTTTAGCTCAATGTCACTTTCCTAATATAACACTTGTAACTAGAGTGACCTCTAGTAACCCCTCAAGCTTACCCCTCTTTGGCCCGGCTATAGTCTAACGGCGCTTAGACCATTAAGCCTCCTCTGAGCCCTATTTGAAAGGGACATTACACCTTTCCTCTCTGTTCTTGGTCTCATCACTATCATCACGTCCCTTCAACATTTGTAGTCCTTTTTGACTCCATTTACCCTAATAGTGCACCGATCTAAGACCTTGTACTTGAGCCCTTTGATCACAACTTCAATTACTTGAACAACCTTTAACTCCTTCTAACCCTAGCTTAGACTAACACTTACTAACCCTATTGTCATCTACCCGCAGGTGTTATAACCTAAAATATTGTAACTCCAGAAGAATATTCTTATCCCTTTTGTGGATAGCTAAAGATGAAATATATTTATTATTGGATTAGATCAATCCCCTTTGTGGATTGATCATGCTCATTATTGTAATTGACCAAATCCCCTTTTACTGATTGGTCAAACCCTAATTGTAATAGGTAAAATGGCCCCAGTGATATTAAAGAGGCCTTTATATTAAAGGTGGTTATAACCACCCGTAGAAGAAGAAGTCGGGCCCCGCTAAAGGAAGAGACACTTCCACATGTGCTAAAATTGTATAAATAAGAGAGGCCACCATTTGAACACAATAATTCACCCATCTAGTGCGCAAGTTTTGAAGGAGCCGCAGCTTGCCTGGGTTGCTAGAAGAAGGAAGATAGAGAGGCGTGTTGCTCGTTGGATATTCTTTGTTGTCCGGTTCATCTTGGCATTGTATTGGCTATTCATATTAAGGAAGTTTTGTCGGTTTCTCATGTTTCCCAGATAAATGCTGTGTACTGCCGGATTGTGTTTCTCTCAATGATCTTGTTCTTGCTATTGTTATCTAGTAAATTGAAAAGTAACCTAATAATAAAGCGTAAACTTTAACATGGTATTAGAGCTAAGTCGAAGAGTATCTTTCACGAAAAGAAAACGTCACCAAGCATGTACATGAAAATTAGGGCTTTTTATTGAAGAAGGTTTTAATCCCCAAATCCATCTAGAAAGGTGCTTCCATCAAGGAACATTTAGGCATCTTCAACACACATTTCGCTGGCTGGGGATCTCCTGTGAAAGTGAAACCCTAGTTTTCACAAAGTACCAAAAGTACTTCTAAAACCGTGAGTACCGTATACTGGCACCGGTACCAAAAGTACCGTAAAACCGTAGCAATTCATCCCGAACCGCAAATCAAGTTTGAAGGGTAAAATTTGGATTTTCGAATCGATTGTACCAAAGATACTCGGGCCAATCCGCATCTTTGGTGAGTTCGGCCAGACCAAGAATGATTTTTTATTATTTCTATAGCCCGGCGGGCTATTTCATCAAGAAACAATTGTTGAAATTTCGAGGTCCTATGAGGTCGCCATCTACATATTCCGTTTCTTTGACCTTAGTATGGCTCTAAGTTTCAATCAGTTAATTGCCTTCTTTATTTAGGCGAACCGTCATGTACTTTCAGTCAATGTTTTATAGGTTAAGTGCTCTTTTGCGTGCCTTGTGTGTTTCATTACAATATTAGCACATGCAATATAACTTAAAACATAACACTACCTCTAGATCTTGAAACTCAAATGTCATCTACACTCTAAACATGCATAAATTGACATTGTATTTTTGGTCAACATGACCCTCGATAAAACCGGGAAAACCAGCTTGATATCTGCCTATAATGATTAAAGCAAGAGATACAACATGTAATGAAAAACAATGGAACCTATATACATAGCAAGTTCCTCACGACTCTGCACGGGACCAGAGAAAGAAGAGCCTAAAACTCTCTCCCTTGTTGCCCTTCCAATCGGAATCAGGTTTTTCTCACGCTTGATGAAGAAACCCTCTCCACAGAATGTCCTCTCCTCAGGTCGCTTCCACTCTAAACTGCTGAAATAAAAACCTCCAAGGCATTTCATACTGTAGTCAGCCATCTCAACTCATGCCTCTTAGCAACTGATCACAGAAAATAAACCGGAAATCGAACCTAAAGTCTCTCCACAAACTAGCTCTCATGTTCTCCCAATGCATCGACTCATCAGATTCGACATGTGTTCTCTCTCCTCGTGATAACCTAAGGAAATATGGTGCTACCTCCTAGATGCCTCCATGCAAATGCTCCAATTCAGAAGAGAAAGACTGGGGCTCCATGGATGAACTCACCATGCATCCACCAAGCTCCAAGTCAGTTTAAAGCCCAAGGGTTTTGGCTCAAACCTCATGAAGTGCAAACCCTCCTCTCAAGATGGTGCCTTCTCCTCTCCTCACAAGTCTCAAGTGAAGAATGAGTCTCCAAATGCATCTCTTTCCCTCCTTGGTCTCCTCATCCCAACCCTAAAGATCAATGGCCTAGATTAGGATCTAGCCATGTCTAATCAATGGGTGAGATCAACTCAAATAATCTCACTAAGGGAAAACTCCACTTTTCCTTAGTCACTTTAAGGTCTATTAATTCACCCACATCGAGAATTAATTGTCACTTTATAACTTAGTGACATATTTCACTTTGACTTAAAAACCCTAAGTCAAAGTGAAATTAGAATCATAAAGTAAGCATGAGGGTTAAAGTCTTCCCCTTTGTGCTTAGAGAGACTCATAAGCACATGGGGACCACTTTCCAAGGTATCCAAATCTCAACAACAATGGCTACCGACATGAGGGTAAGATGTGGTGGAAGGATCTAGAAACTTCGTGATCTTGAAGAAGTTGCAGATGATTCTAGACCTAGAATGATCTCCCAGAACATGTTACAATAGGTGTACCGAAATCCGCATGAAGAGCAAAGACCAAGCATAAGAAGAATGAAAAGAAAAGAAAAATTGTATCATCTTCAAGAAAGGATCACTGATCCCCTCATATCCTAACCATGTACAACAAGGCAAATGTATGAAGCACTCGCCAGGTTATATGAAAGCAAAGACATCACCCAGAATCTTACCTTAAGAAATCAACAATATGAAGATGGAAAACCGTGACCGGCCACATCCTACCTCGTAGTTTCTCGATAGAGATCAGCTTGCAGCCTATTGGAGATGTCATTAGTGATAAGGAGTTGTAACCACAACCCTAAATGGGTTTCCAAATATTTGATTCCTTTTGTACAAGGAGTGTATGCAAGAAGCAAGTTACCCAAGTTTGATAAGTTATGGGCAGCTTGCACAATAACGGCTATTAATCTAGACTTGTAGACCAACATAAGAGATTAATTCTCGGGACAAAGAGGAAGCTTTTTACAGCTCAAAAGAACAAAAGAAGTTCCTTTAGAAGGAACAATAAAGAAGCTAACCTCAAGAGTTCTAGATAAGAAGAAAGATGTTTCAAAGATCGATGCTAACCTGAAAGTTGGCACACTTTTCCTATGACTGCCCCTCAAGGAAAAGGGAAAAGAAAGCATCAAGCACATGTGGCAAGGAAGAGGAATCTCCTCCCTCAAAGAAAGCTTTAGCAGAAATTAATGATTATGCACTTTAAGTTGAAGATAGTTGATTTGAAGAAAGATAGCAATGGTGGAGTCCGTGGAGCCTCCCACACAAAAACGAAAGATAAGTATTCATGTTTATTTCTAGTATCTTGTTTACTTCAATATTTTATCATTACAAGTTAGTTTTTTGAGAATGCTAATTAACCTCGCTTTATTTCAAGAAACTGTATGCATTCTATGAAGGAAGTATCAAAGAAGAGGGATGAAGAAAGAGATACCATTTATTTCATGTATGATCACCATGAGAGTGACAAAGAAAGCATACCGTAAGTAAGTTTACAAGTTCTAAGAAAGAACTTATGCCGAATCGGCATAAGTTAGACAACACAACAAGGACGCATGATACAGGACAATGCTGAAGACCGTGACAATATCCGAGCATTCATATAGGAGGTGAGGCTCCTATAAGTGCAACAAAAATATTCAAGATGAAGAAAAAAGATGGATACTAAGATATAATGGATGAGATGAAGGTAATCACAAAGTTGCTCTAGTACCGCTCTTATAGATGCAGAGGGAGCAAATTGATCCAGTATGAAGACAGAAAAAAAAGAAATATTCAAACTCAATAAGGCAATCTGTGATAATACATGCCGTAAGAAAACTTCAAGGATGATGACTAGAAGCTATTAGTTTGGTGCAAGAGGGAGCCATGTCTCCAGTTCCGAAATGGAGGATCGCGATTTGGTGCAGCGAAAAGTAGATGGATGGTGCCTCGATATTTTGATCAAGATGAAAAGTATCCAGTAGATGGATGGATGGTGCCCAACATATGGGTAGAATGGTATTATACCATTGAAAGATTTTGGACCATAAGAGATTCTTTTAGATCCCATAATAGACCTTCGTAGAGAAGGAAGAGACCTTGTAGAGAAGGAATGAGCAATCCCACGTAGACCTTCTAAAGCAGCGAAGAGACATTCGTAGAGAAGGGGAATTTGAAATTTTCCAAGGTTGGCCTCGTCCAAGTGTTGAGTTTTGATACCTAGGGACATGCTAGAATACCTTTGTAGAGAGGGGTGTGACCACCATCATAGAGATTAATGTGGATGTTTCTCCAAGGAGCAACAGGCAGATACTCTCCTCTAGCCAAGGATTGAGGAAATTCGAACACAAACCTTATCTCATGTGGAATGGTTAGTTGGCACACAGGTTATGATCCCGCTGATCATGGAAAGGGGAGTCTAGTATTGCCCAGGCTAGAATCTTAGCTTTTCTAGTTCATGTGAGATGACTAGGAGTGTAGAAGCTATGGTAGTAGTCCTCCTAGTGGATGGGTGAGATAGATGACTACAAGAGAGGGGAGAACATAAAAAGGAATGGCAAAACTCATAGGACATCTTCTCTGTGAAGATAAGATATCTTCTAGGTGAAGATAAGAAAGAGTATCTTCATGTAAGATAAAGAGAACAAAACTTTCGATGATTTATGATATACCGCTGATCATGATGCCGATGACCAAGTGGAAGATATTGATGCCCCCTGTGCCAATTCAACATGATGTTATCCACCGATGATGTCGCCTACCGATGATGTTGCCTAGTTGATGATGCTATCCAGTGGATGCCGCTATCTAGTTGATGTTGACATCCCAAGGACTATTAAAAAGATAAAAGAATATCCTTCTTGTTAAGAGGGAGTGTTAAAATATTGTGTGTAATCAAGTAAAGAATATTTTATCCCTTGTGGATAAAGATAAAAATATATTTATTGATTTGATCAATCCCCTTTGTGGATTGATCATGTTTGCCATTGTAATTGACCAAATCCCTTTTTTTTTGGATTGGTCAAAACCCTAATTGTAATAGGCTAAATAAGAAGTCAGCCTCAGAATATAATAAAGGTGATTATAACCACCCAAAATATATTAAAGGTGGTTATAACCACCCGTAGTCGCCCTATATCACTCACACGCAATGAATTGTATAGTTTAAGAGAGGCCAACTCATTTGAACACACACCACCACTCATCTAGTGTGCAAGTTTTGAAGGAAGTCGCAGTTGTCGGTTACCGGAAGAAGAAAGAGAGATGTATTGTTGCTCGCTGTTGATATTTCGTTGTTCCGCTCTGGTTCATTATCTTGGCATTGTATTGGCTATCTATATTAAGGAAGTTTTGTTGGGTTTTCTTCCCCTTGAGGGTTTCCCAGGATAAATGCTTGTGTACTCTTGTGATTATGTTTCTCTCAGTGATCCTGTCTATGCTATTGTTATCTAGTAAAGTGAAAGTAACCTAATAATAGCAGAAACTTTAACAATAACCATATCCATGCAACATTTATTGTGTCTTTAAAGCAATTGAAAGATTGGCTAAAGAGTTGCTTCTAGTATTGATATTGTTACATTAATGATAAATTATTGTGAAGCTTCTTTAGCATTTATTGTGAAGTGATATATTGTAATCATTGCCATTGTACATCGTTGATTTGCTTCATTGACATTGTTTATCAATTGCTTTATATCAGAAAGTCCTTGATTATATGAAGTACTAACCAAGCAAGTGATCTTGCACATGCATAGTTTTTCTTGTTACTTTGTCTTGGGTAGGTACACTCTTTGTTATCATTTGTACTTCCAGTTATCTTTATCTTTATTGGTTGTTAAGCCAGACTTTCTGATCGGTGGTGACTTGTGAGGGGGAAAACTTCTACTTAGCCATAAGCCTTTACCTTCTCAAAACCCCATGTCATCGGGGACGTCTCCCCTCGGCCTACCACCCTATACAAAAAAAGCTATCCTATTGAGGTGACAGTGGTAGGATAGTCTCAGTTTCGCCAGTTTGCCTCATTTATATCCATCCTTTACTCCAACTACAAACTGTGCGATAACAGGTCCATTGTACTTTCTGCTCAATCCAAATTGGCATATCCTGCAAACTCAAGTTCACACTAGAGGCATATCATAGGCTATATCCAACTGTGCCTCATATATATCTCAATGCATGCTTTACTACTATTCAGTGAGTCTGTCTTCGCTGACTCATGAATTGACTAAGTAGATTCACTGCATTGCATGAATCAAGTCTGGTGTTAACCAGATACATCAGTGATCCAATCAACTGTGGATCAGTTTCGTCTGAATCATCATCAATCTTCTTTAATATTTTCATTGTATATTTTCCTTAACTTAGGAAAAATCTCATCGGTCCTCTGTGCTACTTCTTGTCCCAAGAAGTGGTGCATCATACTCAGATTCTTCATATTGAATTCAGAATTAAGGATTACTTGTATCCAACAACAAGGCTTTCTGAATAAGTCATCATAACCAGGCTCTCGTCATCAATACTGTAATAGGTTTGGATTAACAACACTCTTGCTGAAATCCAAACTCATCAAGAATTTATCTATCTGATATATTTTCCAGCTCATGGATGGTAGTACGGATGGAAGTGTATCGGGATTACTGGATCAAGTGTCTCATCATATACATCTCCCTCTGTTTGTGAGAAATCTCTGTCTATAGATCTCGTTTTGTATTTCTCGATACTTCCATT